>JAXCGZ010009682.1:12500-98026 GCA_037179515.1 Halocaridina rubra
GTTCTGGGTTGATCATGAATTTTTAAAACTTTTATTAATATCACACTTGTTAATCCCTTTAAACCATTTATACACCTCAATCATATCCCCCCTAACTCTGTGCCTCTCTAGAGAATGTAGATTAAGTTTTTTTAATCTGTCATATGGTAGATTTAGGCATTGCATAATTTTTTTTTTTCGTTTTTTTGTCTTGCTTTGGTTATTTATAATTCTTATTTTATCTTTATATGCATTTGCAGATAGAGGTTCGTTCTCGTGCATCCTCCTCCTCTTCTACCACATAAGTTACTTGCTCACTGCCCCCATGCATGTCCCAGTGTACTGTATACCTTTTGCCCACTGCATAATAGAGTAAAGTATAGTAATGTATGTTAATTTTTAGCTGTAAAGTGAATATGAATATCTTTTGTATACTCTTAAAAATATATACAGGGCTATCTGCTTTGCTATGTAGTAATAAAATATGTTTTTTACTTATCTTATATCTTTGGCATGGTGTGTCTATGTAAGGTTTGGAACGTATCTATGCCATTTATCATTGTTTCTTATGGAAAATAACTCGATTTATCATGCGATTTTCCATTTACCTGACACTTCTGAGAACCAATCTAGTCGTTATTCTGAGAACTAGGTGTATATATATATATACAATGATCCTACGCTCTATCGTGTTTCTTGCCTCGCGAATTCACTTTGCCGCGATTTTTTTTGGCAAATTTTTTTTTATTTTGGTATATGCAAAAATATTAAAATATTAAAAAAATTAAAATTTTCAGTATTTTAATTTTTTAATTGAAAAAAAAATTTAATTTTTTAATTGATAAAAAAAATCTATTTCCTAGCCTATGAATAATAAAACAGTAAGAAATAG
Organism: Halocaridina rubra; assembly: GCA_037179515.1. Taxonomy (NCBI): domain Eukaryota; kingdom Metazoa; phylum Arthropoda; class Malacostraca; order Decapoda; family Atyidae; genus Halocaridina; species Halocaridina rubra. The sequence goes on from JAXCGZ010009682.1 coordinate 13,372, forward strand.
TAAAAAAACATAAATTTGAACATGTATCTCTGCACCATAGAAAATACGATACCGGTACTGTATCAGCGTTTCGGAAAACGCAAAGGGTCGCACCTACGTGAGCTAGCATATATTAAAATTTCCAGTAGTTTCATGATTTTATTGATTAAAAAAACGTATTTCTTATTGTAAGAATAATAAAATAGTAAAAAATAGTAAAAAAACATAAATACTAACAGTATTGCACCATGTAAAATACGATACCGGTATCAGCGTTTCGGAAAACGCAACGGGTCGCACCTACGTGAGCTAGCATATATTAAGATTTCCAGTAGTTTCATGATTTTATTGATAAAAAAACTTATTTCTTATCGTAAGAATAATAAAACAGTAAAAAATAGTAAAAAACATAAATACTAACAGTATTGCACCATGTAAAATACGATACCGGTATCAGCGTTTTGGAAAACGAAAAGGCTTGAACCTACGTGAGATAGTACATATTGAAATTTTCATTATTTTATTGATAAAACAAGTATTTCCTAGCCTAAGAGTAATAAAACAGTAAAAAATAGTAAAAAACATAAATTTAGATATATAACTCACAGTACTGCATCATGTGAAATACTGTCTGATAGCGTACAATGTATTGGGGTTGCACCTACGTGAGCTAGCATATATATTAAAATTTCCAGTAGTTTCATGATTTTATTGATAAAAAAACGTATTTCTTAGCCTAAGAATAATAAAACAGTAAAAAATAGTAAAAAACATAAATACTAACATTATTGCTCCATGTAAAATACGATACCGGTATCAGCGTTTCGGAAAACGAAAAGGGTCGAACCTACGTGAGATAGTACATATTGAAATTTTCATTATTTTAGTGATAAAACAAGTATTTCCTATCCTAGGAGTAATAAAACAGTAAAAAATAGTAAAAAACATAAATTTTGATATATAACTCAAAGTATTGCATCATGTGAAATACTGTCCGATAGCATACAATGTATTGGGGTTGCACCTACGTGAGCTAGCATATATATTAAAATTTCCAGTAGTTTCATGATTTTATTGATAAAAAAATGTATTTCTTAGCCTAAGAATAATAAAACAGTAAAAAATAGTAAAAAGCATAAATACACCTAGTTCTCAGAATAACGCCTAGATAGGTTCTCAGAAGTGTCAGGTATATGGAAAATCGCGTGAAAAAACGAGTTATTTTATAGGTTCTCAGAAGTGTCAGGTATATGGAAAATCGCGTGAAAAAAAGAGCTATTTTCAATAGGAAACAATGATAAAGGGCATAGATACGTTCCAAACCTTACATAGACACACCATGCCAAAGATATAAGATAAGTAAAAAACATATTTTATTACTACATAGCAAAGCAGAAAGCCCTGTATCTGTTTTTAAGAGTATACAAAAGATATTCATATTCACTTTACAGCTAAAAATTAACATACATTACTATACTTTACTCTATTATGCAGTGGGCAACAGTTATACAGTACACTGGGACATGCATGGTGGCAGTGAGCAAGTAACTTATGTGGTAGAAGAGGAGGAGGATGCAGGAGAACGAACCTCTATCTGCAAATGTATACAAAGATAAAATAAGAATTATAAATAACCAAAGCAAGACTAAAAAATGAAAAAAAAAAATTATTTATGCAATGCCTAAATCTACCATATGACAGATTAAAAATACTTAATCTACATTCTCTAGAGAGGCACAGAGTTAGGGGGGATATGACTGAGGTGTACAAATGGTTTAAAGGGATTAACAAGGGTGATATTAATAGCTTAAAAAATTCATGATCAAACCAGAACTCGTAATGGGTAATGGATTTAATCTTGATAAATTTAGGTTCGGAAGGGAAATTGGTGAAAATTAGCTTGGTAATACTGTAGAGTATTGCTAGTAGGATAATAAATGCCAATACCTTAGACACCTTCAAATGTAGATTAGATAGACATATGACAGAGGTAGGGTGGGTGTATATATAATGCATAATGATGATGATCCTTTCATATCGTAATCCTCTTTTTACTGGTGGAAGAAGCCTCTGCGGGCGCTTATTTACTATATTAATTTTTTTTTTTTTTTTTTTTTTTTTACATATAGTAAATAAGTGCCCGCGGAGGCTTCTTCCACCAGTACAAAGAGGATTACGATAAGAAAAGATCATCATCATTATACATTATATATACACCCACCCTATTGGGTAGAGTAGAATGTTGGAGAGAGAAAGAGAGAGATCTTTAATTAACTCTTGTTCATTCAACCAAAACTACATTATTTATTGTAAAGATAATGGTTTAATTACAAATTCGTAATAATAATGATATTAATAATAAAAATAATAATAATAATAATAATAATAATAATAATAATAATAATAATAATAATAATAATAGTAATAATAATAATAATAATATTAATCTCCACAATCATCATCAAAGGAAAATTATTGTTAATAATAATAATAATAATAATAATAATAATAATAATAATAATGATAATAATAATAAGATCTAAGGAGAATTTTTGGAATAGGCATCATGAGAGTAATGCAGAGGTATATTAAAACCCAGCAGAGAGCTGGATATTCGTTACACATCTTTTATAATCCTTTCACATCTGACAGGTCATTACACTCTCTATCTGTTTCTCTTTACTGCCTGATAAAGACTGTTTTATTTTATAATTTTTTGGTCCATCCTGGTGTTAAAAAAAAAGGGGGGGGGGGCATTATTCGCGAAATCCGTGTTTTTTATTATTATTTTTTGGGGGCGTTATTGCAATTTCGGGGTTAAAAAAATCGCGTATAAAAGGAACAAGGTGTACTAACAGTATTGCACCATGTAAAATACGATACTGGTATCAGCGTTTCGGACAAAGGCTTGCACCTACGTGAGATAGTTCATGGAATGCTATTGGCTGAAAGAGTGAGAGATCTGTATCATGGGGTCTGATTGGCTTTTTCATCGAAGTTTGGTTCTCCTTCCATCTTCCATTGTCTCGCCTCACTCCTTCAGTCTAACTCACGTGTGCGCCGTTCACGTTGTACTTAATATGTTTTGCTTGTGATTTTTTTACTCAAGTATTTCAACCTCTGCAATGCCTCCCAAGCATCCTTCATCTTCTAAGGCTTCTGGTAGTGAGCCTAAGCGGCAAAGGTAGATGTTAACCATAACAGATAAGGTGAAACTCTGAGATAAGTCGGCCGCTATTCTGGCCTCAATGAATAACAGCCGTAAAGCTGTTATTGGCTGCGGAATAATTTCCTCTGGCGTCTACAAACTCACTACCACCTCATTCACGGTAAGTTTACCCATCACGTACATATAAATTTACGTTGCATGCAGTTATTTATAAAGTAAAGGGTGGTTTTTTAACAGTGCAGGGAGGGTTTATACAGTAAACGTAAAAATAATTGTAAAATACCTATGTACATGAGTATGTCATATAAATTTACGCTTGCATGCTGTTATTTATGAAGTAAAGGGTGGTTTGTAACAGTACAGGGAGGGTTTATGCAGTGTAAACGTACAAATATTTTAAAATATCTATGTACATATAGGGTGATCCTACTCCGCAAAATTCCTGTCTCGCGCTGGGTCCCAGAACCGAACCTTCGCGATAATCGAAGGAACACTGTAATTGATAAAAAAGATTTATTTCCCAGCCTACGAATAATGAAACAGTAAGAAATAGTAAAAAAAACATAAATTTGAACATGTAACTCTGCACCATAGAAAGTACGATACCGGTAGCAGCGTTTCGGAAATCGCAAAGGGTCGCACCTACGTGAACTAGCATATATTAAAATTTCCAGTAGTTTAATGATTTTATTGATAAAAAAGCGTATTTCTTAGCCTAAGAATAATAAAACAGTAAAAAATAGTAAAAATCATAAATACTAACAGTATTGCACCATGTAAAATACGATACCGGTATCAGCGTTTCGGAAAACGAAAAGGGTTGAACCTATGTGAGATAGTACATATTGAAATTTTCATTATTTTAGTGATAAAACAAGTATTTCCTAGCCTTAGAGTAATAAAACAGTAAAAAATAGTAAAAAACATAAATTTAGATATACAGTGTTCCTTCAATTATCGCGAAGGTTCGGTTCCGGGACCCGGCGCGAGACAGAAAAATCGCAGAGTAGGATCAGCCTATATGTACATAGATATTTTAATTTATTTTTACGTTTACACCGTATAAACTGTATAAACCCTCCCTGTACTGTTAACAAACCACCCTTTAGTTCATAAATAACAGCATGCAAGCATAAATTTATATGACATACTCATGTACATAGGTAATTTACAATTATTTTTACGTTTACTGTATACACCCTCCCTGCACTGTTAAAAATCTACCCTTTACTTTATAAATAACAGCATGCAACGTAGATTTATATGTATGTGATAGGTAAACTTACCTTATCTGTTATAGTTAACATTTTCCTTTGCCGCTTAGGCTCACTACAAGAAGCCTTAGAAGACGAAGGATGCTTGGGAGGCATTGCAAAGGTTAAAATATGCATGTAAAAAAATCACAAGCAAAACGTATTAATAAGCACAATGTGAACGGCGCACACGTGAGTTAGACTGAACGAGTGAGGCGAGACAATTGAAGATGGTGAAGCCTTTGTCCGAAACGCTGATAGCGGTATCGAATTTTACATGTTGCAGTACTGTTAGTATTTATGATTTTTACTAAATTTTACTGTTTTATTATTCTTAGGCTAAGAATACGTTTCTTTATCAATAAAATCATGAAACTACTGGAAATATAAATATATATGCTAGCTCACGTAGGTGCGACCCCAATACATTGTACGCTATCGGACACTATTTCGCATGATGCAATACTGTGAGTTATACTGTACAGTACGTATATCTAAATTTATGTTTTTTTTACTAATTTTTACTGTTTTATTATTCGTAGGCTGGGAAATAAATTTTTTTTTATCAATTAGATAATGAAATATGTTTTCTTCAATAAAAAAAAAATGAAAATACTGAATTTTGTTTTTTTAATATTTTAATATTTTTGCATATACCCCCCCCCAAAAAAAAATTGCCATAAAAAATCGTGGTACAGTGAAAACGCGAGCCAAAAAATGCGATCCAGCAAAGAATCACTGTATAACTCACAGTATTGCATCATGTGAAATACTGTCCGATAACGTACAATGTATTGGGGTTGCACCTACGTGAGCTAGCATATATATTAAAATTTCCAGTAGTTTCATGATTTTATTGATAAAAAAATGTATTTCTTAGCCTAAGAATAATAAAACTGTAAAAATAATAAAAAACATAAATACTAACAGTATTGCACCATGTACAATATGATACCGGTATCAGCGTTTCGGACAAAAGCTTGCACCTATTTGAGATAGTTCATGGAATGCTATTGGGTGAAAGAGTGAGAGATCTGTATCATGGGGTCTGATTGGCTTTTTCATTGAAGTTTGGTTCTCCTACCATCCTCCATTGTCTCGCCTCACTCGTTCAGTCTAACTCACGTGTGCGCCGTTCACGTTGTGCTTATTAATACGTTTTGCTTGTTATTTTTATACTCAAGTATTTCAACCTCTGCAATGCCTCCCAAGCATTCTTCATCTTCTAAGGTTTCTGGTAGTGAGCCTAAGCGGCAAAGGAAGATGTTAACCATAACAGATAAGGTGAAACTCTTAGATATGTCGGCCGCTATTCTGGCCTCAATGAATAACAGCCGTAAAGCTGTTATTGGCTGCTGAATAATTTCCTCTGGCGTCTACAAACACATTACCACCTCATTCATGGTAAGTTTACCTATCACGTACATATAAATTTACGTTGCATGCTGTTATTTATAAAGTAAAGGGTGGTTTTTTAACAGTGCAAGGAGGGTTTACACAGTAAACGCAAAAATAATTGTAAAATACCTATGTACATGAGTATGTCATATAAATTTACGCTTGCATGCTGTTATTTATGAAGTAAAGGGTGGTTTGTTAACAGTACAGGGAGGGTTTATACAGTTTATACAGTGTAAACGTAAAAATAAATTAAAATATATATATGTACATTTAGAGTGATCCTACTCCACGAAATTCCTGTCTCGTGCTGGGTCCCGGAACCGAACCTTCGCGATTATTGAAGGAACACACACACACATATATATATATATATATATATATATATATATATATATATATATATATATATATATATATTTATATATATATATATATATATATATATATATATATATATATATATATATATATATATATATATATATATATATCTCGGCTTTCGTCGTTTCGAGTTATGTCGTTCCCGAATATACGTCGGTTTTCAAAAAAATATATGGGAAAATAAAAAAAAAATATAAAAGTTTACGTCCGCTACAAATACTGGAATCATAATATCACTAGAAAACCATTAAAAGCACATGAAATCATGTTACTGTACAATAAATAAAAACAGAAGCACATAAAATCATGTTATTTTACAATAAATAAGAATAAAAGCATATAAAATCTTATTAAAATGCATACAGTAGTTCCAATATCTACTGTTAGGCGTTGTCACTCGTCATTCCCACGAAACCGCTATTGTTTTGAATTGATTAGTTTATGCACGGTATATATTTATATACTATATAGTTAATTTTGATAGATAATTTCTTTATAAATTTATTTTACTATTTAATAATTCATTTATTTATATCATTTGAAGGTAAACGAAAAAAAATTTTAAGAACTGAATATATATATATATATATATAATATATATATATATATATATATATATATATATATATATATATATATATATATATATATATATATATATATATATATATACAGTGTTCCTTCCATTATCGCGATGGTTCGGTTCCGGGACCCGGCGCGAGACAGGAAAATCGCGAGTAGGATCAGCCTATATGTACATAGATATTTTAATTTATTTTTACATTTATGCTGTATAAATCCTCCCTGTACTGTTTACAAACCACCCTTCACTTCATAAATAACAGCATGCAACGTAAATTTATATTCGTATTTACAGCTATGTATTTAGTAATATTGTAAATAGATTAAATCTAATTCCTTCAGATAGCTGAATACATAAACAAATAAATAAAGCCATTAAATTGATACAGTATATACGTATACAACAGTGCCTTGTGACTATTCTCCTGTCTACCTCAATGTAATTTTTCACATAAGAAAGATTGTATTTATGGATATGTACAGTGTTTGGCAATTTTTGTAATTAGATTAAGTCTAATTCCTTCAGATAACCAAATACATAAACAAGTAAATAAATAAAACAATTAACTTGATACAGTATGTACGTATGCAGTGCAACAATGCCGTGAGCTTTCCTTCTGCCAGGCTCACAAACTGTTTAGTGTACGCAGTTTGAATTTACCAGATCAGCCAGGTAGGTAGAAAACTTAATTTATTAATATATTAATAATTATTTATTGGCCTCCAACGTAATGGGGAAGGACTTTATGCGACACTACTTTTCCTGGTTCTCTCTCTCTCTCTCTCTCTCTCTCTCTCTCTCTCTCTCTCTCTCTCTCTCTCTCTCTCTCTCTCTCTCTCTCTCTCTCTCTCTCTCTCTCTCTCTCTCTCTCTCTCTCGAATTAATTCCAACCCACGAACACAAATGTGTTGGCCAAGCCACCATGTGTCCTACTCGGACACTGTCAGTTCTGCATTGGTGCCCGCACTGTGTGGTTCGTTCGTGATCTGATCATAGTTTTTGCTTATTTTCCAGTGTTGTACTTTTAAAATAACCCTTATTATGCCTTCCAAGAAAGTTAAAAGTGTTAGTGATATTGGCGTCAAACACACCAGATGCATAACCGTGGAAATGAAGGAAGTAATAATTTCAAAACATGAAAATGGGGTGTGTGTGTCCAATATCGCCACACAGTATAAAATGGCGAAATTGACCATCTGTACTCTTTTAGAGAATAAAGAGATCTTAAAGGCGGCTGACATTGCTAAGGGAGTAAAAATACTAATGAAGAAAAGGTCACAAGTGATAGAAGGGGTAGAAATTATTTTATTGTTGTGCATAAAAGAGAAACAGCTGGTTGGAGGTAGTATTAGCAAGGCCATAATATGCGCTAAGGCTTTACAAATCCACCAGGATTTAGTAGCGAACTCTCCAAGTTCTAGTGGCGCTAAGCTTGAGGAATTTATAGCCAGCAGAAGCTGGTTTGAACACTTTCATCACCAAACTGGGATTTGTAGCATCATTAGACATGGAGAGCGGCTAGTTCCGATCAAGAAGCAACGTATTCTTACTGTTTACGCGTTTCTATAATACGCGAAATTGGAATAACGCCTCCAAAGAATAGTAGTAAAAAAATACGAAATGCACGACCTATGCGAGTGCGTGCAAGAAAAAGCAAAAAAAAAAATGGTTCAGCTTTGAAACTAAGCGACTGCCTCTAAGGCTGTTTCCCATCATGCTGGCATGTGCTTCAGTCTCTCTTCACCCAGTATTAACCTCAACAACAACCAGGGGTTTCCTCTCCCCCTTCCTCCTCCTCTTCTCCATCTCCTACCACTTAAGTCACCTCCTCTCTGCCACCTCCTCCTTCTCCTACCCCTTATGTCAACTTTGTTTACATTTGCAGATAAGGGTTCATTCTCAGGGCGTGTTAATATTTTTTTGCTGTACAGTACTTATTTGTAAATATGTATATCTTTTATACTGTACACTATTTGTATATTAATATAAATAACTACAGGTCTTTCAGCTTTGTTATGTACACCTAGAATAACACCTTGATAGATTCTCAGAAGTGTCAGGTAAATGGAAAATTGCGTGAAAAAAGAGTCATTATCCATAGGAAACAATGATAAAAGGCATAGATATGTTCCAAACCTTACATACACACAACATGCCGAAGATATAATATAAATAAAAAACATATTTTATTACAAACATAGCAAAGCAGAAAGCCCTGTATTTATTTTTAAGAGTATACAAAGATATTCATATTCACTTTACAGCTAGAAATTAACATACATTACTGTACTGTGCTCTATTATGCAGTGGGCAACAGTCATACAGTACACTGGGACATGCATGGTGGCAGTGAGCAAGTAACTTATGTGGTAGAAGAGGAGGAGGATGCAGGAGAACGAACCTCTATCTGCAAATGTAAACAAAGATAAAATAAAAATTATAAATTACCAAAGCAAGACTAAAAAACGAAAAAAAAAATAATTATGCAATGCCTAAATCTACCATATGACAGATTAAAGAAACTTAATCTACATTCTCTAGAGAGGCGCAGAGTTAGGGGGTATATGATTGAGGTGTATAAATGGTTTAAAGGGATTAGCAAGGGTGATATTAATAAAGTTTTAAACATTCATGATCAAACCAGAACTCGTAATGGATTTAAGCTTGATAACTTAGGTTCAGAAGGGAAATTGGTGAAAATTGGTTTGGTAATACCGTAGAGTAGCTGATGCATGGAACAGGATTCCTAGTAGGATAATAAATGCCAATATATATATATATATATATATATATATATATATATATATATATATATATATATATATATATATATATATATAATATATATATATATATATATATATATATATATATATATTATATATATATATATATATATATATATATATATATATATACAGTGTTCCCCCAGTTATTCGCGTTTCTTGGTTCGCGTTCTCACTGTATCGCGTTTAAAAAAAAAACATATTAATAATAATAAAAAATAAAGATTATTGTGACACCAGGATGGGCCAAAAAATGATAAAATAAAACAGACTTTTTCAGGTTGTAAAGAAAAACAGAGATGGAGAGTGTAATGACCTGTCAGCTGTGAAGGGATTATAAAAGATGTGTAATGAATATCCAGCTCTCTGCTGGGTTTTAATATACCTCTGCATTACTTTCATGATGTCTATTCCAATCATTCTGCTTAGATATTATTATTATTATTATTATTTTTATTATTATTATTATTATCATTGGCAACAATAATTTTCCTTTGATGATGATTGTGGAGATTATTATCATCATCATCATTATTATTATTATTAAGGGCTCATCATTGCTTGTACATCTGGTGGTTTATTTACTTTTAACAACTGTGTAAAGTGCCCCTCCCTAGTTGGCTGGGACAAAGAGAGTATGGGGGGTTGGGTAGAATAGAATGTTGGAGAGAGAGAGAGAGAGAGAGAGAGAATCTTTAAGTAACTCTTGTTCATTCAACCAAAACTACATTATTTATTGTAAAAATAATGGTTTAATTACGAATTTGTAATAATAATAATAATAATAATAATGATAATAATAATACTAATAATCTCCCCAATCATCATCAAAGGCAAATTATTGTTGCCAATAATAATAATAATAATAATAATAATAATAATAATAATAATAATAAGATCTAAGGAGAATTTTTAGAATAGGCATCATGAAAGCAATGCAGAGGTATAGTAAACCCAGCAGAGAGCTGGATATTCATTACACATCTTTTATAATCCCTCACATCTAACAGGTCATTACACTCTCCATCTCTGTTTCTCTTTACAGCCTGATAAAGGCCGTTTTATTTTATCATTTTTGGCCTGTCCTGGTGTCATAATCATCTAAAAAAAAAAATTATTATTATTATTTTTTTTTAATACTGATCCTACTTCGCGGTTTTCCTGTCTCGCGCCAGGTCCCGGAACCGAACTACTGCGATAAGGGGGGAAACACTGTGTGTGTATATATATATATATATATATATATATATATATATATATATATATATATATATATATCTATACTATATCTATACTATATCTATACTATATCTATATATATATATATATATATATATATATATATATATATATATATATATTATATATATATATATATATATATATATTAATGATGATTATGATCTTTTCTTATCGTAATCCTCTTTGTACTCGTGGAAGAAGTGTAAAAAAAAAAAAATGGAAAATTCACCTATCGCGACCGGTCCCAGAACCGAACCCCCGCGATAAACGAGGGATTACTGTATTTCATTTAATTTTCCCGGAAATACATTTTCTTTGTAATGAATTGTATAGTTTTCATTTACTCTCAGCTAACTTTGTTTATGTTTAGATTTCGTGCAGCATACTCGATATGTAAAGAAGATAGAATAATGTTTAGAACCAGGGATTATTAATAATACCATAATCTTTAGAATTAGATAAAACCCAAATAGAGTGAGTAAATAAATATTTTATGAGTAAGATATTGTGCCTGAATAGTGATAAGCATCAGCTGATATGGAAGCGGCAAAACGTTTGCCGATAGAGGTTCGTTCTCCCTCATCCTCCTCCTCTTCTACTGCTTAATGCGATCGGGTATTATGAAGAAAATTTAAAAAAAAGCATTAAGAATAAGCAGCAAACAAATTTTTGATATAATATCGTTAGGGAAATAGCGTGTGAGGGTGCATCAGCTGGTACGGAAGTGGCAACGTTTGTGGATAGAGGGTCGTCCTCCCGCATCCTCCTCTTCTACCGCTTAATGCGATCGAATATTATGAAGAGAATTGAAAAAAGCATTAAGAACAAACAGCAAGCAAACTTTCGATATAATATTGTCAGGGAAATAGCATGTAGAGAATATATATATATCATTACAGTTTCCCATGTACAGTATGATATACGTTTTCTTTGTAAAGAATTGTATAGTTTTCTTTTTCTCTCAGCTGACTTTGTTTATGTTTAGATTTCGTGCAGGATGGTCGATATGTAAAGAAGATAGAATAATATATAGTACCAAGGAATATTAATAATATACTATAATTTTGAAAATTAGATAAACCCCAAATAGAGTGAGTAAATAAATACTTTATGAGTAAGATATTGTGCCTGAATAGTGATAAACATCAGCTGATACGGAAGCGGCAAAATGTTTGTCGATAGAGGTTCGTTCTCCCGCATCCTCCTCCTCTTCTACCGCTTAATGCGATCGAATATTATGAAGAAAATTTAAAAACAGCATTAAGAACAAACAGCAAACCAACTTTCGATATAATATCGTCAGGGAATAGCGTGCGAGGGTGCATGAGCTGATATGGAGGCGGCAAAACGTTTGCATCCTTGTGCTCACCGCCACCATGCATGTCCCAGTGTATGGCTGTTGCCCATCACATAATAGAGTGTATTAATTTGTTCACTGTATAGTAAATCTGTATATCTTTTATACTATACACTATTTGCATGTTAATATAAATAACTAATATAAATAACTGCTTTGTTATATACTTATAAATTATGTTTTACTTATCTTACATCTTTGGTATATTGCATCTATGGACGGTTGTGGAACGAGCTATGCCCATCATCATTGTTTCTTATGGAAAATAACTTGTTAAATTACGCAAAAATTAAAATATGCGGCACTTCTGAGAACCTATCTTCGTGTTATTCCAAGAATTGGGTGTACTTATGTATTTGGTTATATTGAAGAATTATATTGAATAAAAAAAAAATGAAACAGCTGTAAATACGATTTTTTTTTAAATACACATGAATATGCAGCTAGCAACACAGCTGTATTCATATTTATTAAGTTAATGGCTTTATTTATATATGTTTTTAAATGTTTGGTTATATTAAAGGATTATATTGAATTAAAAAAAAAACAAACACATTGCCGTAAATACGATATTATTTGAAATAATTTGTTGAGGGTGCTGTAAGAATACAGTGTCATGTGACATTAGAAGAGGAAGAAGAACTACTGCTCATTTTCCCGCCCGCCATACTGTGCCTAGTGTTTTCGTTTGCTCTCTCATTGTGTTCACTCATTACTTACATTACTATGCCTCCCAAGTGTGTTAGTGATAGTTCTGATGGCAATACTACTAAGAATAGAAAAACCTTCACCATGGAAATTAATATTGAAGTGGTAAACTGTGCTTAAAAGGGAGAATCTTCTGCGAACATTGGCTGCAATCTAGGATTAGCCCGTACGACCGTGGCCATGATCATCAAAGACAAAGATCGCATCCATTGACCATGTAAAAGATTTGACTCCTATGATGTCTACTGTCATCACGAGGCAGCGTAGTCGCTTTGTGATCGAGATTGCTAATGCTTTGGCTTGAAGACCAAAATTGACTCATATCTCAATAAGCCTTATGCTTATACAGGAAAAGGCTAAAATATTGCTCGACGACATTAAAAGAGAATAGGGGGAAGGCAATGCAGGTGAGGAGTTTGTTGCTAGTAGAGGTTGGTTTAATCGTTTTAAGGCTTGTGCTAATTTGCATAATATAAGGATGCAAGGTGAAGCTACTAGTGGTGATGAGGAAGACGCAAATATGTTTCCTATCGATTTGGCTGAGATATTAAGAGGGGGGGGTTACCATGCTGAACAGTTACTCAACATGGATGAGACTGGCTTGTTCTGGAAGTGTATGCCTAATCGTACGTACATTGTTAAGGAGGAGAAGACAGCACCAGGCCATAAGATCAGCAAGGAGAGACTTACTTTGTTCTTGGGGGCTAATGCTGCTGAAGACTGTAAGTTGAAACCCTTGTTGCTTTATTTGGCAAAAACCCAAGGGCATTTGGAACGGTCAACTGCCAGTCATCTGAAAGTCAAACAAGAAGGCTTGGATAACCCTTCAAATATTTGAGGACTGGTTCAGTAACCATTTTGTGCCTGAAGCGTAAAGGTACTGTACATCTAAGGGTCTCCTCTTTAAGGTATTGCTAATCCTGGACAATGCCCCTGATCACCTGCCCATTTAAATGACTTTCATCCTAATGTAGTGGTGGTTTACCTTCCACCTAATACCATTTCCCTATTAAAGCCAATGATCAGGGAGCCATCGCCTCTTTTAAAGCCTACTACCTCCGAAGAACAATTATTATGGCTCTCAGGGCAACTGAGAAGGACAAGAACCTGACTCACAAGGACTTCTTGAAGTCGTACAATATTCTTCATGCTGTTAAGAATATTGGTGATGCTTGGGAGGAAACGATGCAAATGAATTTGAATGGGATAGGGAAAGAAGCATGCCCCTATTTTGTGAATGACTTCTGAGGCTTTGAGGAGACAGTTGAGGCTGTAACCAAGAATGTACTTGTCATGATTAAGGAGCTCAAGTTGGAGGTGGAGGCTGATGATGTAAAAGAGCTCCTGGAATCTCATGGCGAGGAGTTATCTCCTGAGGACTTCATTCATCTGGAAAAGCAAATGATTAAAGAGCAGGAAGAACTACCAAGCCCAGAGCCCAAGAGATTCACAACCATGGAATTGGAAGAATCGTGTACTTTAGCATAGGAATCGTTGGCAAAGCCTGAGCCTCAGGACTACAACGTTGCCAGGTACAATAAGGTCGAGAGAGGGATCAATGATGCCCTGCGGTGTTCCAAGGACATATGAGGAGAAGAAGAGGGCATCCTTCCAAACTCGCCTTGATCAACTCTTTGTGAAGGTAGAGCCCCCAACAACAGATCCTGTACCCTCTACCTCTATAGACTCACCTGTCCTAGTACCTCCATTATGTTCTTTTGCTTCTCCTGACTCACCTGCCCTAGTCTCCTCAGCTCCTGCCTCTCCAGCTTCCACCTCCCAATAAGCCAGTCCCTCCCTTTCAACGCCCCTCCAGTGTGCAAGGCAACCACCCACATGAGTAAAGGTAAGCCATAATGCACTGTACTGTAATGTAATTTTACTATTGATAAATTTTTAAGTAAACAGTGCTATTAAGTTTAATTTTAGTATTTTATTTTATCATAGATTAAGAAAAAAAATTTCCATTGTTTTAAATGGTTTATTTATAACGTAGATTGGGGGACCTAGGTTCGAATTTAGGTGTATTCTGACTTACGTCGAAATCCAACTTAAGTCAACTGTCAGGAACAGAACCCTGATGTTAAACGAGGACCCCCTCAGGGGGTTCCCTATTTACGACAGGGTTCCATTCCTGACAGCTGTTTTAACCAGAAAAATATTGTAAGTCTGAAAACACCTAAATTCTAACCTAGGTCCCCCACCATTGTTAAAAATAAATGCAATCGAACCTCCAGCTACGAACGTACCCAACCATGAACAAATTAACCTACGACCACAATTTGCGAACAAATTTTGAATCGATACCTGAATAATTCTTCTCTGTATAAACACACGTATGCACGCACGTCTGCCTGGGCGACCAAATGTTTGCTATCAGTTCTGCAAAGTTGCACGTTCGTAGTTTTTTTGTTGTATGTAGATTCTCCGATATTTTACTTGTTACTTTAAATTAGCCCTCATTGCGGCTCCCAAGAAAGTGAAAAGTATCAGTCATTGTGACATTAAAAAGCCCAAACGTATAACAGTGGAAACAAAGAATGAAATAATAGCTAAAAATGAGAACGGTGTTCGTGTGTCTGATCTCACCAAGCAGTATGACATGGTGAAATCGCCTATCTGTACTATTTTAAAGAATAAAGAGGCCTAAAAGGCAGCTGATGTAGCTAAAGGGGAGAATATATTAATGAAGCATAGATATCAAGTTACAGAAGAGGTAGAAAACTTATTGTTAATTTGGATAAATGACAGAGAGATTGCTGGAGAGAGTGTTAGCGAGGCTATAATATGTGCAGAGGCTGTACAGTTACACCATGCTTTAGTTGCAAAAACTTAGAGTGCTAGTGGTGCTAAAATTGACAAATTTAAAGAAAGTAGAGGATGGTTTGCGAAATTTCATCGACAAACTGGAATTCATAGTTTTGTAAGGCATGGAGAGGCTGCTAGTTTGAACCAAAAGGCAGCGGATGAGTATGTGGTAGAATGTACTAAGTTTATTGAAGAACTTCTCGAGTTGCACTGTGAGCAGGTAAAGACTATCCAGGAGAAGGAATAGAGGGGAAAGGTTTCAAGATTTTTAGTAAGTGGAGTGATGTGCAGGTTTTCATTGAGAGGTATCATCCTAACAAAACTATGACCAACAGAGCAGAGAACATTTTAAATGACAATGTTTGTCCCATTTCTGAAAAATTTTTCAGCAAAGAAAAAGACAAATTTCTCTGGATCATTTTCTTGTGCCAATACCAGCCAGAAAACCTCCTAGCAAGAGAGAACAAAGAGAAAAAACACCAGAAATACCTGCACAGTTATTCGACTTTATTATGGAAGGGGATCCTCCCTGCTGGCTAGTACAGTGGTAACGAGCTGGCTTCGCATTCACGAGGTCGAAAGATGGTTCCCGTCCAAGGCCAAGAGTTTAAGCTGTTTACTGGTAGGAACTGCTGTGGTTGGACACCATAGTGGGGGGTTGGGGCTTGCCCTGGCTGACGAATACCCATTGTATTGAAATGGAAATAAAGTTTGTTTTTTGTTTCCTCCTCCTCCTCCTCCTCCTCCTCCTCCTCCTCCTCCTCCTCCTCCTCCTCCTCCTCCTCCTCCTCCTCCTCCTCCTCCTCCTCCTCCTCCTCCTCGTGTGCCAGGTAACTATCAAACAAAAAGGTAAAATGCAGTACAATTATCATGTTTTATTTTTGTATTAAAGTATTGTATTTTTCTATATTAAAGGTTATCTTTCATTCCATTCTATATTTTTGCTACATATAAACCCATTAAAAAATAAAAAGGTATTTTTTTGGTGCTAAGGAACGTATTAATTGGAATTACATTTATTTCAATGAGAAAAATTGTTTCAAGTCACTAACGTTTGATTTGCGAATGGGGTTAAGGAATGGATTAAGTTCATAACAGGAGGTTGCACTGTACTCTAAAACATTGAAAAATAATCTAAGTTTTTGATCCATGACATAAAAATAAGAAAACTACACTATACAGTATTACTTTCCTTTCCTTATGCAATCTACGACATGAAAATAGCAAAAGTACTTTACCCTTAATGACTGTCGCCATGGTCGAATGGGCTGATCCCAGTGAGCGGCCAATGTTTATAGCATTTTTTCCCTCCTCCGAGTATTTTGCTACTTCATCTTTGAATTCCACGATAATGGTTTTTCATTTCTTCGCAGCACTGCCATCAGAAATATTACCACTAATCTTGGGAGACATAGTAAGGTCAACAATGAGCAAATATAAGCAAATAACAACGAGGTAACAGATTGAGGACAATAACAATATGGGCGTGATGACATATTCCTTTTCAACACTCAACTATTTTGCATAAAATCGAAGTTATGGATATGTCTTTGGTAATTTTGTAAATGAATTCAATATGCAGTAATCATCCAGTATAATGAAGTTCATATACAAATAAATAAATGAAGCCAATAACTTTATGCATACAAACTCAGCTTTGATGCTAGCTGTATATTTGTCCACCCCGAAAAATTAATTAATTAATAATTTATTAATTACTTATTGTCCTCTTTCATAATGACGGAACATCGAAATTCAGAACGCTGTAAATCGGGAACCCCCTGAGGGGGTCCCCATATAAAGTTATTTCGCCTTTACGTCAAAGGCCAGTAAATAATTATTAATGAGCGAATAACAACGAAAGAACAAATTGAGGACGATAAAAATATGGCGGGCAAGAGTAAAATGAGTGGTGGTTCTTCTTCCTCTTCTTATGCCACGTGACGACATATTCCTTTGCAACGCTCAACAAACTATTCCGCATAAAATCGTATGTATGGATATGTCTTGAATTCAATATACAGTAACCCTTCAATATAATCAATTTCATAAACAATTGAATAAAGTTTTCGACCTACCTGGCTGGCGCGGTAAATTTAAACCACAAGCTGAACAGTTTGAGCCTGTCAGAAAAATAGTCATTCGGCATTTTTGTATGCATATGTACTGTATCAAGTTAATCTTTGTATTTATTTATTTGTTTATGTATGTGGTTTTTTGAAGGAATTAGACTTTATTTACAAAATTACCAAATGCATAGCCATAATACAATCTTCATGTAAAAAAGTTTGTTGAGGTTGGCAGAAGAATAGTCACATGACATTGTTGTACTGCATACGTAAATACTCTATCAAGTCAATTGTTTTATTTATTTATTTGTTTATGTATTTGGTTATTTGAAGGAATTTGATTAAATTTATTTACTAAATTACCATATATCAATTTTGGAGAATGAGAGAAACCAAAAGGACAGCACCATATGAACAATAGGAACGCATTTTTAAATGAAGCATGTTGTATAGGCTGTGCTTTTCACTCTCTCGTTCGCCATATTGTTTATTGTGCTCATTTGCTGTGGATGCATACTTTCTACATTAAAATGTTATAAGTGCTTTGGGTGGATGACCAGTATAGACGGCGCATCCGAGTGAGCCTCCTGTTGATTCAGGAGGGAGCAAACAGATTGTTAAATGCCATGAAAATGGGAAAGGGGGAAGAAGAAGCATCACCCACTTGTTTTTGTGCTCATTCTCTTGTGTCAAGATGTTCTACCCTAAGTTGGATATGAGGCCTAAAGTTATCCAGTTATCCAGATGAAAACCAACCACAGTAGTCAAGGTAAGCAATGCTGCATAGTGTAGTTTTACTATTTTTATGCATTAAAATAAGAAATTAGGTTATTTTTCTATTATTTAGAGTATACCTTGTTCCTTTTATACGCGATTTTTTCATACACAAAATTGCAATAACACCCCCAAAAAATAATAGTAAAAAAATTCAAATTTCGCGAATAACACCCTCAAAAAAAAAAAATTAAAGAAAAGATCATCATCATTATATATATATATATATATATATATATATATATATATATATATATATATATATATATATATATATATATATATATAATATATATATATATATATATATATATATATATATATATATATATATATATATATATATATATATATATATATATATATATATATATATATATATATATATATATATATATATATATATATATTAATTTTTTTAAGCTTGATAAATTTAGGTTTAGAAGGGAAATTGGTGAAAATTGGCTTGGTAATACTGTAGAGTAGCTGATACATGGAACAGGATTCCTAGTAGGATAATAAATGCCAATATATATATATATATATATATATATATATATATATATATATTATATATATATATATATATATATATAAATATATATATATATATATATATAATATATATATATATATATATATATATATATATATATATATATATATATATATATATATATATATATATATATATAAATATATATATATATATACAGTAATCCCCCCTAATCGCGGTAGTTCGGTTCTGGGACTCGGCGCGAGACAGGAAAACCGCGAAGTAGGATCAGCCTATATGTACATAGATATTTTAATTTATTTTTACTTTTACACTGTATAAACCGTCCCTGTACTGTTAACAAACCACCCTTTACTTCATAAATAACAGCATGCAACGTAAATTTATATGAAAGTGATAGATAAAATTACGGTGAATGCAGTGGTAATTACATGACATACTCATGTACATAGGTATTTTACAATTATTTTTACGTTTACGTACTGTATAAACCCTCCCTGCACTGTTAAAAAAACACCCTTTGCATTATAAATAATAGCAAGCAACGTAAATTTCTATGAAAGTGATAGATAAAATTACGGTGAATGAAGTGGTAATTACATGACATACTCATGTACATAGGTATTTTACAATTATTTTTACGTTTACATACTGTATACACCCTCCCTGCACTGTTAAAAAAATACCTTTTACATTATAAATAACAGCAAGCAACGTAAATTTTTATGAAAGTGATAGGAAAACTTACCGTGAATGAGGTGATGGTGACGTGACATACATAGGTATTTTACAATTATTTTTATGTTTACGTACTGTATAAATCTTCCCTGCACTTTTAATAAACACCCTTTACATTATAAATAACAGCAAGCAATGTAAATTTTTATGAAAGCGATAGGAAAAACTTACCGTGAATGAGGTGATGATGACATGACATACATAGGTATTTTACAATTATTTTTACGTTTACGTACTGTATAAACCTTCCCTGCACTGTTAAAAAAACACCTTTTACATTATAAATAGTAGCATGCAACGTAAATGTACATGAAAGTGATAGATTAAATTACGGTGAATGAAGTGGTAATTACATGACATACTCATGTTCATAGGTATTTTACAATTATTTTTACGTTTACGTACTGTATAAACCCTCCCTGCATTGTTAAAAAAAACACCCTTTACATTATAAATAACAGCAAGCAACGTAAATTTACATGAAAGTGATAGATAAAATTACGGTGAATGAAGTGGTAATTACATGACATACTCATTTACATGGGTATTTTACAATTATTATAAATAACAGCATCCAACGTAAATTTATATGTACGTGATAAGTAAACTTACCGTGAATGAGGTAAGGATCATCTTTCTTGACCCTGGAGGAAATTATTTCGCAGCCAATAAAAGCTTTACGGCTGCTTTTTGGGGGAGAAGAACATAGTAATGGGGAGTTGCTGTCACTGTTTCTTCATTTGTTGGAAGATGGTATGGTAACGAATCATGGCATCGTCGAGAAAATTACAGAAGGTCACTGAATGAACCATATTATCGTCATATTCCTGCGAGAGTTGTTGGAGTGTTTTAAAATGTTCATACATTGCTGCCAAACGTTTGAGTGTAAGGCCAGGTTCTTCAATTTCTTCGTGCGTTTCCTCAAGTTCTTCCTCTTCTTCGCTCGCTGATTTCGTCATATCTTCCAAGTCTTCATCACTCAAAGGGCGAGTGGCAGTCAATCAGTTCACTCACTTCTTCGGGAGTCATATCTTTAAAGCCTTCTCCTCCTAGCAATGCAGCCAACTTCACAGCTTTCGCAACTGCCGCCTTCTGCACTTCGTCAGGAGCAAAGCCCTTGTAGTCGTGGATGACTTCGGGCCACAATTTCTTCCAGCTGGCATTGATTGTGACAGACTTCATCTCTTTGATTGCTTTCTGACTATTTTGTAGGCATGTGGCAATTGTGTAATTACGCCAGTATGTCTTCATTGAGAAGTCTTTGTCCGAATCCATTGCTGCAACAAGGTTTGCCAGGGCATTTCGTGTGTAGAGGGCCTTGAACGCACAAATAACGCCTTGATCCATAGGCTGAATCAGTGACGTCGTATTCGGTGGCAGGAACTCAACTTGAACTCCGCAAGATAAAGTTTTACATGAGGGATAAAGCACTGGTGAATCCAGTCCGATGAGAGGCTTTTCGTGATCCATGCCTTTGGGTTATGCGTCCAATACACTGGCAGCAGATTCTTATTCTTGTTCTTCAAAGCCCTAGGGTTCTTTGGCTTGTAGAGAAGCCCGGGCTTTAGCATAAAGCCCACAGCATTCTCGCTCATGATGAGGGAAACGCGATCTTTGTGCACTTTAAATCCAGAAGCTTTTGCTTCTTCTTTGAAAAGAAAAGTGCAAGATGGCATTCTCTTCCAAAATAACCCAGTCTCATCCATGTTGAAGACTTGCTCAGGAACATATTCCCCTTCGGCGATAATTTTCTTGAAGTCGTTCGTGACGTAATTTTTTGCGGCAGCTGTATCTGCATAGGCAGCTTCGCCATGCACTGAAACGCTTTTTAGGCCATAGCGTTTTTGAAATTTGGCGAACCATCCCTTGCTAGCAACGAACGGTTGTATCCTCGATGGAGAATCGCTGGAGGGTCCTGGTTGTGGGTCGTCGCTATCTTCTTCTCTCTCCTCCCTCCACGGTCCCCACTGTCGTCATCGGGTTCATTTGCAGCGAATGTCTCGTACAGCTTCTTAGCCTGTGTTTGTATGATATTGGTGTCTAAGCTGATGTTTTTCTTTCTGCAATCAGCAATCCACAGGGCCAAAGCAGCTTCCATGCACGCTACTGCCTTATTGCGGGATGTTACGACCCTCTTCGCTGATTTATCAAAAGAAATGCTCGCTGTTTTCCTGATCTTTGCCTCGTCCTTTTTGATGTAGCAAACAGTAGATTCATTGAGGCCATAATAGCGGCCGACATCCACAAACCTTTTTCCTTCTTTCAACATATCTAATAGTTTCACTTTATCTACAATGGTTAACATTTTCCTTTGCCGCTTAGGCTGACTACCAGAAGCCTTAGAAGGTGAAGGACGTTTGGGAGGCATTGCAAAGGTTAAATTACGCGTGAAAACACAATCACAAGCAAAACATATTAATAAGCACAACGAGAACGGCGCACACGTGAGTTAGATTGAGAGAGTGAGGCGGCACATTGGAAATTGGAGGGAAAAGCAAACTGAAATGAAAAGCCAATCAGGCCCCATGATACAGAAAATATTGAAAAACAGTTCTGTGATTCGTCGTCTTCCGACCTTTCAGCCAATAGCATTCCATGAACTATCTCACGTAGGTGAGAGCCTTTTCGTTTTCTGAAACGTTGATAGCGGTATCGTATGTTACATGGTGCAATACTGTTAGTACTTTATGTTTTTTATTATTTTTTACTGTTTTATTATT
The DNA here is from genome assembly GCA_037179515.1 of Halocaridina rubra. Lineage (NCBI taxonomy): Eukaryota > Metazoa > Arthropoda > Malacostraca > Decapoda > Atyidae > Halocaridina > Halocaridina rubra. The sequence goes on from JAXCGZ010009682.1 coordinate 35,857, forward strand.
CTTAGGCTAGGAAATACTTGTTTTATCAATAAAATAATGAAAATTTTAATATTCACTAGGTCACGTAGGTGAGACCCTTTGCGTTTTCCGAAACGTGATACTGGTATCGTATTTTTCATGGTGCAATACTGTTAGTACAGTATTTATGTTTTTCACTATTTTTTACTGTTTTATTATTCTTAGGCTAGGAAATACTTGTTTTATCAATAAAATAATGAAAATTTTAATATTCACTAGGTCACGTAGGTGGGAGCCTTTGCGTTTTCCGAAACGTGATACTGGTATCGTATTTTTCATGGTGCAATACTTTTAGTACTGTATTTATGTTTTTCACTATTTTTTACTATTTTATTATTCTTAGGCTAGGAAATACTTGTTTTATCAATAAAATAATGAAAATTTTAATATTCACCAGGTCACGTAGATGAGAGCCTTTGCGTTTTCCGAAACACTGATACCGGTATCGTATTTTACGTGGTGCAATACTGTTAGTATTTATGTTTTTTACTATTTTTTGCTGTTTTATTATTCTTAGGCTAAGAAATACGTTTTTTTTATCAATAAAATCATGAAACTACTGGTAATATAAATATATATGCTAGCTCACGTAGCTGCGACCCCAATACATTGTACGCTATCAGACACTATTTCACATGATGCAATACTGTGAGTTATACTGTACGTACGTATATCTAAAATTTTACTATTTTTTACTGTTTTATTTTTTGTAGGCTGGGAAATAATTTTGTTTTATCAATTAAATAATGAAATTTTTTTTTTTCAATAAAAAAATGAAAATACTGAAAATTTTTATTTTTTCAATATTTTAATATACCCAAAAAATAAAATAATAATTTCCCCCCCAAAAAACGCGATACAGTGAGAACGCGAACCAAGAAACGCGATACAGCGGGGGATCACTGTATATAGGCATTTATTGTCCTACTAGGATTCCTGTTCTATGCATCAGCTACTCTACGGTATTACCAAGCCAATTTTCAGCAATTTCCCTTTTGAACCTAAATTTATCAAGCCTAAATCCACTACCCATTACGAGTTGTGGTTTGATCATGAATTTTTAAAACTTTATTAATATCACGCTTGTTAATCCCTTTAAAACATTTATACACCTCAATCATATCCCCCCTAGCTCTGCGCCTCTCTAGAGAATTTAGATTAAGTTTTTTAATCTGTCATATGGCAGATTTAGGCATTGCATAATTAATTTTTTTTCGTTTTTTAGTCTTGCTTTGTTTATTTATAATTTTTATTTATCTTTGTTTACATTTGCAGATAGAGGTTAGTTCTCCTGCATCCTCCTCCTCTTCTACCACATAAGTTACTTGCTCACGGCCACCATGCATGTCCCAGTGTACTGTATGACTGTTGCCCACTGCATAAGAGTACAGTACAGTAATGTATGTTAATTTCTAGCTGTAAAGTGAATATGAATATCTTTTGTATCCTCTTAAAAATAGATACAGGGCTTTCTGCTTTGCTAAGTAGTAATAAAGTAAGTTTTTTACTTATCTTATATCTTTGGCATGGTGTGTCTATGTAAGGTTTGGAACGTATCTATGCCCTTTATCATTGTTTCCTATGGAAAATGACTCGTTTTTTTACACGATTTTCCATTTACCAGACACTTCTGAGAACCTATCAAGGTGTTATTCTGAGAACTAGGTGTATTTATTTTTAGCATTAGTGTAGGACCTCAGTGTGAATTATAGATATGTTTTGACTTACACCGATATCTGCTGTAATTCAGCTTTCAGGAACGGAACTCTGACTTTATATGGGAACCCCCTATATACATACATATATATATATATATATATATATATATATATATATATATATATATATATATATATATATATATATATATATATATATATATATATATATATATATATATATATATATATATATATATATATATATATATATACAGTAATCCTTCACTCTATCACGTTTCTTGCCTTGCGAATTCACTGTACCGTGATTTTCTTTGGCAATTTTTTTTGGGGGGGTATATGCAAAATATTAAAATATTAAAAAAATAAAAACTTTCAGTATTTTCATTTTTTCATTGAAAAACGTATTTCATTATTTAATTGATAAAAAAAATTTATTTCCCAGCCTACGAATAATAAAATAGTAAAAAACATAAATTTAGATATATAACTCACAGTATTGCATCTTGTGAAATAGTGTCCGATAGCGTACAATGTATTGGGGGCGCACCTACGTGAGCTAGCATATATATTTATATTTCCAGTAGTTTCATGATTTTATTGATAAAAAAACGTATTTCTCAGCATAAGAATAATAAAACAGTAAAAAAATAGTAACAAACATAAATACTAACAGTATTGCACCATGTAAAATACGATACCTGTATCAGCGTTTTGGAAAACGAAAAGGGTCGAACCTACGTAAGATAGTACATATATTAAATTTTCATTATTTTGTTGCTAAAACAAGTATTTCCTAGCCTAAGAGTAATAAAACAGTAAAAGATAGTAAAAAACAAAAATTTAGATATATAACATGTAATTATCATCTTAGAAATATTGCATTTATCATAAAGTATTTAAATGAAGATACCCTAAATACGCTTGTTCATAACCATATAATATCTAGATTGGATTATTGCGATTCCCTTTACTATGGCTTGCCCAACAATTTATTAAAAAAACTTCAGATCATTCAAATTAAAGCAGCAAGATTAATAAAATGCACACAGCGACGTCAAAGAATTACACCGACACTGATTGAATTGCATTGGCTGCCGATAAAAGCAAGAATTATATACAAAATCTGTTTGCTAACAAGACATTAAAGACGGGAGAACCGAAATGCTTACATGAGTATTTAGTCCCTTTTGAACTTGGAACAAACATCACAGTGAGACATGCAAATGACAAATATAGACTGCATGAACCAAGATCTAATCGAAATATAGGTAGTAGAACCTATCATTATAGTGCTCCAAGATTATATAATGATTTATCAGTGCTACTCAAAGACAGTGAAGATGTGGTGCAATTCAAGAAAAAACTGAAAACATACTTATTTGAAAAATGCTACGATATCGAACTCTTTACTATAAATGAGCCTTTCAAGGTATGAGAGAGATAAAAAGTAAAAAAAGAAAATCTAAATAAACTTAAGACCCGCCAGAGAGGAGGCGAAGCCTTCTACAGGAGGGTATAAACCACAAAAAGTAAAAGTAAAAGTATTGCATCATGTGAAATAGTGTCCGATAGCGTACAATGTATTGGGGTCGCACCTACGTGAGCTAGCATATATAATAAAATTTCCAGTAGTTTCATGATTTTATTGATAAAAAAACGTATTTCTTAACCTAAGAATAATAAAACAGTAAAAAATTGTAAAAAACATAAATACTAACAGTATTGCACCATGTAAAATACGATACCGCTATCAGCGTTTCAGACAAAGGCTTGCACCATCTTCCATTATCTCGCCTCACTCGTTCAGTCTAACTCACGTGTGCGCCGTTTACGTTGTGCTTGTGATTTATTTTCTTCACTTTTTTCAACCTCTGCAATGCCTCCCAAGCATCCTTCATCTTCTAAGGCTTCTGGTAGTGAGCCTAAGCGGCAAAGGAAGATGTTAACCATAACAGATAAGATGAAACTCTTAGATATGTCGGCCGCTATTTTGGCCTCAATGAATAACAGCCGTAAAGCTGTTATTGGCTGCGGAATAATTTCCTCTGGCGTCTACAAACTCATTACCACCTCGTTCATGGTAAGTTTGCCTATCACATACATATAAATTTACGTTGCATGCTGTTATTTATAAAGTAAAGGGTGTTTTTTTTTAAAAGTGCAGGGAGGTTTTATACAGTAAACGTAAAAATAATTGTAAAATACCTATGTACATGAGTAAGTCATATAAATTTACGCTTGCATGCTGCTATTTATGAAGTAAAGGGTGGTTTGTTAACAGTACAGGGAGGGTTTATACAGTTTATACAGTGTAAACGTAAAAATAAATTAAAATATCTATGTGCATATAGGCTGATCCTACTCCACGATTTTCCTGTCTCACGCCGGGTCCCGGAACCGAACCTTCGCGATAATTGAAGGAACACTGTATATATATAATATATATATATATATATATATATATATATATATATATATATATATATATATATATATATATATATATATATATATATATATATACAGTGTTCCTTCAATTATCGCGAAGGTTCGGTTCCGGGACCCGGCACCAGACAGGAAAATCGCGGAGTAGGATCAGCCTATATGTACATAGATATTTTAATTTATTTTTACGTTTACACCGTATAAACTGTATAAACCCTCCCTGTACTGTTAACGAACCACCCTTTACTTCATAAATAACAGCATGCAAGCGTAAATTTATATAACATACTCATGTATATAGGTATTTTAAAATTATTTTTACGTTTACTGTATAAACCTTCCCTGCACTGTTAAAAAACCACCCTTTACTTTATAAATAACAGCATGCAACATAAATTTATATGTACGTGATAGGTAAATTTACCGTGAATGAGATGGTAATGAGTTTGTAGATGCCAGAGGATATTATTCTGCAGCCAATAACAACTTTATGGCTGTTATTCATTGAAGCCAAAATAGCGGCCGACATCGTAAACCTTTTTCCTTCTTTCAACATATCTAAGAGTTTCACCTTATCTGTTATGGTTAACATTTTTCTTTGCTGCTTAGGCTCACTACAAGAAGCCTTAGAAGATGAAGGATGCTTGGGAGGCATTTCAAAGGTTAAAATATGCGAGTAAAAAAATCACAAGCAAAACGTATCAATAAGCACAACGTGAACGGCGTACACGTGAGTTAGACTGAACGAATGAGGCGAGACAATGTAAGATGGTGCAAGCCTCTGTCCAAAACGCTGATAGCGGTATCGTATTTTACATGTTGCAATACTGTTAGTATTTATGTGTTTTACTATTTTTTACTGTTTTATTATTCTTAGGCTAAGAAATCCGTTTTTTTATCAATAAAATCATGAAACTACTGGAAATTTTAATATATATGCTAGCTCACGTAGGTGTGACCCCAATACATTGTACTCTATCAGACACTATTTCACAAGATGCAATACTGTGAGTTATATATCTAAATTTATGTTTTTTACTATTTTTTACTGTTTTATTACTTCTAGGCTAGGAAATACTTGTTTTATCAATAAAATAATGAAAATTTCAATATATACTATCTTACGTAGGTATACTCTTGTTTATCGTGGGGGTTCAGTTCTGGAATCGGCCGCGATAGGTGAAAATCCGCTAAGTAGGAGAACAATATATACATAGGTATTTTACATTTATTTTTACCTTTACTTATAAACCCTCCCTGCACCATTAACAAACCACCCTTTACTTTATTAATAACAGTGTGCAAGTGTAAATATATATGAACGTGATATTATGAAGATTGAATTAAGCATTGAGAACAAACAGCAAACAAACTTTCGATATAATATCGTCAGGGAAATATTGTGTAGAGAATATATATATTTCATTTAAGTCTCCCATGTACAGTACGATATACGTTTTTTTTTAACAAATTGTATATGTTTTCTTTTTCTCTCAGCTGACACTATTTACGTTAATATTTTGTGCAGATAGATAGAATAATGTTTAGAACCAAGGAATATTGATAATACTATAATCTTGAAAATTAGATAAACCCCAAATAGGGTGAGTAAATAAATATTTTATGAGTAAGATATTGTGCCTGAATAAGCATCAGCTGATACGGAGGCAAACAAACAAACAAACATTTATTTCCATTTATGTACAATGGTTATTCTTTTAAGATTAAAAGTGACTTATAAGTAGACATTATTATTATTATCAATATTATTATTATTATTATTATTATTATAGAAAATTAGAGAAGTACACTAAAAAAAAGTTTGTTTCATTTTTGAATATAGAGTTAACAGAGTACTAACTAAGCAAAGGATACTATATAATAAACTAAGACAGCTAGATAGATAGAAAGACAAATATGCAGAGGTGAACAAAGGAGGATATAAAAAAATAAAAGAAGCAAGTTAATATATAAAGAAAGCCACATAGCTGAGATTGGAAATGAGGAGTCAACAAAGTGTGAGAGAGAGAGAGAGAGAGAGAGAGACTACTGTAGAATGGAACGGAAATCGGTTAAGCGGGACACACACACTCGCACACATACATACAAACACACGTACCTACAAACATACACATTCACTGTGTGACGATGCCGATCGTCTACCCCCAACACCATAACCTCCAACAATTCCCTCACATTCTCTCTCTCTCTCTCTCTCTCTCTCTCTCTCTCTCTCTCTCTCTCCTCTCTCTCTTTTATATTTTTTCTTCTTCATGCCTTTGCTGATGATTCTACCCTTCACTTTTCCTCCGCCTTTTCCTCACAACCTTCATCTGCTACTTGTAATTAGTCTCGTATCACTCTTTCTTCTACTCTCAACTCCGTTTTGCTGAGAGTATTTGAGTGGGGCACTCAAAATTTAGCTAAATTCAATGCCTCCAAGACACAGTTTTTGGCTATCTCTTTATCTTCTTCTCCTCCTGATAACCCTATTGTCTTCGAAACTAATGAAGTTTACCGTCTTAATTCTATCAACATATTAGGAATCCATATAGCCTCTAACTTGTCTTGGAGGAATCACATAATCCAGATTTCTAAATCTTCATCCAAAAAATTGGGGGTTTTGTTTCGTTTTCGTCATTACTTCTCTTTACAGTTACTTAAAATTTATAAAGGTCTTATCCGTCCCTGCTTAGAATATTGCTCACACACCTGTGGTGCTTCTTCTTATACTTATCTCCTCGATAAGGTTGTATCTAAGGCAGCCAGACTTATTAATGATCCTTCTCTTACTTCTAATCTAGATTCTCTCTCTCTTCGCCGTAAGGTATCTTCCCCCTTTCTTTTCTATTGCTACTACTTCCATTGCTGCTCTGATGAGTTGGCGAGTTGCATCCCTCCCCCACTGCTGAGGCCGCGTAACACTCGCCAAGCGGCCTTATCTCACAGGTACTATGTGGAGATTTCTAGCTCGTGGATTGATCAGTGAAGCGACTGTTTCTTCCCATCTACCTCCAGACTCTATAACTCTCTTCCTCCTTCTGTCTTTCCTAATTCTTATGACCTTTCATCCTTCAAAAAGCAGATCTATCGGCATGTCAGGGCCTAATCCTTCATAACTCTGGATCCTCTGTACTGTTTTTTTTGTCTGTCGTATTCCTTTGTGTGACATTACCTCATCTCTGCCTTGTCATTAACCTTTTTCTTTTCCTTTGTCTTGGTATTTTGCCATGTCGTAATGAATTCTTCTCACTACGTTAATATTAGTACCAGACGGGTACAAGGTAAGAATGGACAAGCGGTGATTCCTTTATCTTAATTTATTCTAGAGTACAACACATGCCCCTCACCCTATGACTATCACAATCTATGATCTATTCGTGTCCCGGGTAAGATTCTGACTGACTGTCGCTCTCTGACTACTTTCTGGCTGCCATGGGGATGCTTGAAATACCCCAAAGGGCAGGGCGTGTCGCTAAATCTACTTCTGCCAATTGCCTTCAGGTTCAAAGAGAGGTCCCTCCTCTTGGGGGTTGGGCTATTTCAGTTGGCCTATAGAACGGAAAAGTTCCAGGTCAGAGCGTGGCTATTGGGTATCTCTCCAGGGCATGTACATACGTACGGGTCAAATGTTTACAACCTTTTGTGGTGTTTTCGAGGACTGAGGGTCCCTTATCTTTTAGGCCTCTTGGGGGTGCATGGTGCCGGATGTTAGTTCCATGTGGCTAGCCATAAATATTGGTGGTACCAAGGGAAAACATGGCCTGGACCCAAAACCCAATAAAAGTGAGGGCATGTAATAAAACATCTGTGCCCTCGACCGTTACCCCTCAAGATTTGTTACAAGTTTCAGATTCTGGCTTCAGCACGACTTCAGTCATGCGACACCCCTCCCAACCAAAACTGAAATATCTTTTATTTCAGTCGAAGCATGGGCTATTTTTTTCGAGAGCTCTTGGACATATCCTAGTTAACATTAGTTTACAATAGAAATGGGGCCGAATTATTTAAGCTATTATCTAAGAATTCCTAGTTCTATGAACACTAAACAATCTTTAGTACAAACATTCCTATATTTAAAAAATAAAAATAACCTTAATCATTAGGATTTCAGTGTGTAACTAATCATTATCAAACATTAATTAAGATCACAAGTTAGTTTAGATCATGATGTTACTGTGTCTACTTCTCTCCTTTTTCAAAAGATTTACAAAAGTTGGTTAGTTACAGTAAAAATATGAATCATGTAGAACATTAGTATGTACGAACATTTAAAATGCGATAGACAATAACATAAATGGTAAATTCCTATCGTTACTATGGGGCATTGATTTGTCTTAAAATTAGGCCTTAAAAAACTACTCCTGAAACAAAATATTTGTTACGATGTGAAAAGTCAGAAAACATTCATCATTTCAATATGCAATTCCTATTCAGAGACAAACTGATATGAGAACTTAATGAACACAAAGATTAAATCATGATTCTAAAGCAGAACGATGATAATATCTAAGCAAAACAATGATATTATTTAGGCAGAGGACAACTTATTACTATTGGTGCAAATCATACAATTTATCAAAGGCACTTATTCAAAAACTATATTTAAAGGAGTCTCTGAGTTGTCGCTTAAAATTATCTTAAAACTAGTAAAACAAATAAAAAAAGAAATGGTCTTTTAGCACAGTGGTCAAAGACGGTGGGGACCTTTTCTTTCCCATTTTTTTTTTCTATCAGTTCTAAAATGTGGGTTGTTCTTTTCAACAACTAATAAGGGATTTTCCATACCCTTCCTTTCTCTCTTCCTGAAGTTTGGACATGTATAGGGATTCCCTTTTCTTTCTGTTTGGATCCCATCATTTCTTTTACAGAAATAAAGTATTATTAAGCTGTTAGCGACTTTTGTTTCCCTCCCTTGCTCATGAAATTTTTTTGCTAGGCGTTATAAAACGGTTTCTCTGTCCTCATTTTTTCACTCCCCCGCCGTCTTCACTGCAGGCCCAGGTTCGTACACTACCATATATTATCTTCTTTCTAAGATAGGCAAGACAAAGAGGAAGCGGTCGATGCATCTTCCAAACCCCTCCAGCCTGGCTTTTTCGTCCTACCCTCGGGCCGAGCTTGACTAAGACCACCCTGTAGGAGACCTGCAACGTCACAGCGATTTCTCTTCAGTACTGCAATCCACACGTACCTTCGAAGCAGACCTCGGGATGAAAATTTGAACCTATCTCACTACTACAGTTGTAAGAAAGGTTCCCTATGACTTCAGGGTACCAACAATGGCCATACGTTGGTAATCTGAGGCTATACTTTGCCTCCCCTGCAACTGCAAGTGATTGCAATCTCTATTCAATGGGCAACAGGGACTTGTTTGAGAGAGAACAAAATCTAAAGACTTTTAGAATTTGCAGGTCGGGGCTGCCTAGGAATAGGGTGGTAATGGAAGGTATGTGTCTACACAACTAGATTATTATTCCAAGATACTTAGGACTTAGAAACTGCTACATAGCATTACTCTACTATAAATATCAAAAAGAACAATCATTAAATTTAAATGTACTGAAAATAAAAAATTGTCGCAGAGTATCTCTAATAATAAAATAATAAATAAACAAATGCAAGTGAACAAACGTGAGGAATGACTATTAATAGAGTTTTACGTTTATTGTCAGAGGGCTATTCTTATTCCCCATCAACAAAAAACAAAAGCAAAAGAACTTGGTGTACAACTGCAGAAACGTCGAAGCATAAATCTATTCCTTTCTGTTTAATTTTGCTAAGGACTTTACTGTAATAGCATACACATCTTTGTCTATAATGACAATATATTTCTTGCTATAAATCAGAGGGTTGAGTCAAAGCACACACTCTAAGCAAAAAATTAAAATCATATGTGACAATATCTCTACTACTATCAACAAAAGTACAAATATCTTTTTCTTAACAGACGTCTTATAATGACTTAAGTATCATTAATTTTAAATTTAAAACTCAACATATAATCTTTGAGAATCTCAATTATATTAATTAGCTCAAATGTAATTATAAATTCACAACAATAATAATAATTAACAATAATTATCTCTAGATAATCATTTTCAAAACTCTTTAATTATAATATATATCAAAGGGATAAAGATATTAAAGATTTTTCTTCCCACACAAAAAGAACTATAAGACAAAAATGGGAATCTGAAAAAATATAAAAATTCTGTCTCTGTGTATGCAATAATAAAAACAAAAAGTATATTTCATTAGCAACAGTAAAGAATGCATTTTGCTTAAGTTTCAAAATCTCGTAAGGAGTTGTACATGAACAATTCAAACAGAAAATATATATATATTCTTTTACTATCTCGAATTTGACTTATTTGAATTACTATACAACAGAATTTCCTCCAGAACAGGGAGAAGTTCGACTTATAACTGTTCTGTCTGTTTGCTTTTACGGGGGTGCGCATGTGGGCGCTGTTTTCTCCCCTGTTCTTTTGGCTTCTGGATCAACTTCTGCTCTCTCAAATACGGGAAACGGCGGTGTAACATTCTTGTTGTCATTTCATGTCAGCTCTCACTCTTTCTTTATGACCAAGCTGAAATAATTTTGATAAACATTATTATGGCTAAAACTCGCAGTTTTATTTTATCAATCTAACATATCTCTTCAGACAAATAATGTATATACTGCAGCTAGCAAAGAAAATAAAGAATCATTCATAGATTCACGTCCTTTATCACGTAATATCTATCTTGGAACTCTCGGAAATCGAATACTAATCTCATTGGCGGAGTAGGGGACAAAACAAAAATAAAACAAACTTGGCATCTCAACCATATCTGGGCAGGTGGAGAATCATTTTCTCAAAAATATCCCTCAATAGATATTGCAACAGCGCATAACCTCCCATAAAAATACTCTGATATGGCATGCAGAAGGACCCGGCGGAGCAGGGGAACGATCCCCGTAGAGAGACCCCAATCATGTTTCCTAACGGTGCTTTCCACGATTTCACCCCCTAGAGTAACCCCCCCATTATACCCCTATTACACTCATTATACTCATTCGCTCACATGCGCTCACATTCAAACTTGCATTCCCTTTCTCTCTGCCTATAGAAAATTCTCCATCCCTTACCCCGATGAAGGAGAGTAAAGGTGAAATCTCAGTTGGGCCGCGCGGTCACAAGACTGCCTCACCAGTCCTAGGTCCCATTCTAACGAGCAAACAAACATTCTACTCCCTTGAAGCTACGTTAGGGTGACACTGAAAAACCTTCCCTATTCCAGGACAGCGCAAATTCCTCGAATTTACTCTTACTTTCACCTGCATAGCGCGAAATAAAAAAACTCATCTCTAAATAATATCACAAAAGTTCTTATTCTTCCAAATAAAATGCCACACATGTATCGTAATATTAATTCCCCATCATAACAACATTAAAAGAACAATCTGTCATTTATGTCTTTCTTTCGCTAAAACATTACTCCCGTGGAGAAAAACAAACAAAAAAGGAAAAACCATGAAAACAGGCGCAATCTTAACACTCGACTTCTTACGCTTTAAGAAATTAATATAAAAATGATTTTAAATGTACATTAATTTTTTCAAATTAAAATCAATACATTTGCGTTCTTAAAATTCAATTTAGGCATTAATACAAACAAATGGAACACACTTCCAATGCAATTTCTTTATATTACTCAAATTCTAACAAAAAATGGAGTTTATTACTGCTTATAGCTATTAGTACAAATTATCCATGTTAGTAATGGGTACAGAAATTCTACTTTTATCAACTTATTAGGTGCCACACCCCTCATAGGCGGGTTGGCTGAGTCAAAGCATAACTACAAGATAAAATGGCGGCGTCCACCGACCTCAATTTCTTTTACTAATTGTCCCATTACTCACTGGATACAGATCACAAGTACTTAGCTATTTTAAGGAGGTGGTCCTGAAGAACTTCATGGCAGAAGGCAAGGAAGGAGGGGGTTCTCCTTCTCCTTCTTCTCTCGAGTAAAATCGACGAATCGCCATCTTCTTGGTTGGATCCGGCAACTTATATTTCTTGTCATGGGCATTTTCACTCAAAGCCCCGGTCACACTTCGGCTTACTAAGAAATATCTTAGGAATAGTTCCTTAAAAGTTTCATAATATTCTCTGTTTGACCACTCGTCAGTTCTCATCCGCAGACCCAATTATTTCAGGAAGTCGACCACGGGAATTTTGGACTGACATTCTAGGTCTTTTACATTTGCGCCGTCGAGGTATAAAGGTGAATTTTTGACTCGAGGCGCCTTTACCACCAGGGCACGGATAGGGGGCATGGCCTGCTGCATTCCCTGTGTCACCACGGGGCTCGGAGCGGCAGGCTGTTCGTCGATGTTTGAGGCGTCGGTTTCGCTGTCGGTGTTGTCGTCATCGACCAGGTTCCTTCTCGATGGAGCGGCGTCGGCGCGTGCTTGTAGGCGCCGCACTTGCTCCTCCAATTCGAGAATTTTCCGGTCTTTTTCCTCGTCGCCCATTTCCCGACTTGGGAGGTATTGGTCTTGTGCGTTTGCCATTCTTGTTTTCTTCGCACGGGTCTGCACTGGCATTCACCTGTCTCTTGACGTACTTTTTTCCAGGAGTGTGATCCGTACTGCGCTGCCACCAGTTGTCGTAATGAATTCTTCTCACTACGTTAATATTAGTACCAGACGGGTACAAGGTAAGAATGGACAAGCGGTGATTACTTTATCTTAATTTATTCTAGAGTACAACACATTCGACGCCTCAATGCCCCTCACCCTATGACTATCACAATCTATGATCTATTCGTGCCCCGGTTAAGATTCTGACTGACTGTCGCTCTCTGACTACTTTCTGGCTGCCATGGGGATGCTTGAAATACCCCAAAGGGCAGGGCGTGTCGCTAAATCTACTTCTGCCAATTGCCTTCAGGTTCAAAGAGAGGTCCCTCCTCTTGGGGGTTGGGCTATTTCAGTTGGCCTATAGAACGGAAAAGTTCCAGGTCAGAGCGTGGCTATTGGGTATCTCTCCAGGGCATGTACATTCGTACGGGTCAAATGTTTACAACCTTTTGTGGTGTTTTCGAGGACCGAGGGTCCCTTATCTTTTAGGCCTCTCGGGGGTGCATGGCGCCGGATGTTAGTTCCATGTGGCTAGCCATAAATCTTGGTGGTACCAAGGGAAAACATGGCCTTGACCCAAAACCCAATAAAAGTGAGGGCATGTAATAAAACATCTGTGCCCTCGACTGTTACCCCTCAAGATTTGTTACAAGTTTCAGATTCTGGCTTCAGCACGACTTCAGTCATGCGACACCCATGCCCGGGCCTTTATTGGTGAGGGCAGTTTCTGCCTGTCCCAGTGTCACACTCAAAAAAAAAAGGAAAAAAAAATTTGCTATAACTGAGATGAGATAGTCAATGAAATGACCAATTGTCATATTGTGTATTATTATTAGGATTGTGAATATTATTGTAGTTTAAGTGCATGTATGTAGATTTACAGACATTGTATGTAAACTTATTCAGTTATATTAGATTTACGCATTTGAATACATATTCATTTATATTATGTATAAGTATTCTTATGCATAGTGATGTATAGCTCCCAAGTCGAGAGCGAAATCTACTTTGGTAGGCTTTCTGCTAATCAGTCGTTTGCAGCGTCATGATAACGTTGATTATCTCCCCAACATTCTATTCTACCCAACCCCCCAAACTCCCTTTGTCCCAGCCAACTATGGAGGGGCACTGTACACAGTTATTAAAGTAAGTAAACCAACAGATGTATAAACAATGATAAGCCTTTAATAATAATAATATTAATAATAATAATAGTCATCATGAAAAGGAAAATTATTGCTGCCAATAATAATTATAATAATAATAATAATAGTAATAATAATAATAATAATAATAATAATAATAATAATAATAATAATAAGATCTAAGGAGAATTTTTGGAATAGACTTCATGAAAGTAATGCAGAGGTATATTAAAACCCAGCAGAGAATCAGATATTCATTACACATCTGTTATAATCCCTTCACATCTGACAGGTCACTCTTCATCTCTGTTTCTCTTTATTTTATGTATTCTTCATGCCCAGGCCCGATAAAGTCTGTTTTATTTTATTATTTTTTGGCCTCTCCAGGTACAATCATTTATTTATTTGATTATTTATTTATTTTTTTTGCTCGCCAAAAAAATCTGCGATGCACTGAATTTGTGATATGTGAACCGCGATATAGTGACGGTTCACTGGATATATATATATATATATATATATATATATATATATATATATATATATATATATATATATATATATATATATATATATATTATATATATATATATATATATATATATATATATATATATATATATATATATATATATATATATATATATATATATATATATATATATATATATATATATATATATATATATATATATATATATATATATATATATATATATCTATATATATATATATATATAGATATAGATATAGATATAGATATAGATATAGATATATATATATATATATATATATATATATATATATATATATATATATATATATATATATATATATATATATATATATATATATATATATGTTTGCATGTATGTATGTATGTATTTATTTATGTATGTAATTACCTAATTGTGCTTACGGGAAAGAACCCCAAGATCGTAACTGACGTCTCCTGGTTGATTCCATTTTGTACTTAGTGATACTTATCATACTTTTCCTTACAACTATAGATTGAGTTAGCATTAACTCCCTCCTCGCATAGCGAATTCCAGTTATCATCGATCGTAACCATAAAAAGCTAGACTTGCAATTCGTGGGTTTGAAGAAGAGTAACACTTTAAAGCAGACTTACCAACTTTTGAGAGTGTTCTTTGATGTAGCTGCTAACCAAAGGTGGAAGTGTGAAACCATTGACATTAGACATAAATATAGTTGCACTGCTGCAGGGCAAAGAAACAGAAAGAGATGTGTACCTGAAACCTCCAGGTGCAGAGACACAAGACTGCATATGCAGTTTGAAGAAAGTAGCATATTGGCTAGGTGATGCAGCTCGAATTTTTTATTTCAGTATTGGAGAATATCTGAAGAAGCTCAACAGGAAAGCAGTCTCTCATTGAAAAAGCATTCTTTTGATGGTATGTATTTATGTAATTACCTAATTGTCTAATTGTAATTAGAGCAAAGAGCTTTAAGCCCGTAACTTCCCATCTCCTGGTCGGTTCAGTGATACTTATCATACTTGTCCTTAAAACTATGGATTGAGTTAACATTAACTACCTCCTCACTTAGCAAATTCCAAATATCAACTACTCTTACACTAAATAAGTACTTCCTTACATCCTGCAGAGAAGTTTCTTACTGTCGTAAGGCATCTGATATAGACGCCTGTAGCTGCTAGAGGGCAGCGTGCGCACCCAAAAACCCACATCACAGGACGGCATCCAAAGCCCGTGTCACGCTAGTTTGAAGGCAGCCTTTGCCGGGGGCAGAACCTATCTCCATAGTTAGCATCCTCCCCCTATGGGGGCAGGAATAGTGAGTGACAGGAACTATAGAAATGGGAGCTTAGAGGTGGTAAATAAGTGTATACTCTAATAAATAACTTTAAAAAAGAAGATGCACATCTCTCCAATAATGACCTCGCTACATATAGTATATGGATAGTGCAATGAAAACACTATCCGATAACTGGTGGCAGCTTTAAGACGCATTCATGCCGTTACTACAGCGAAGAGACAAGAAAAAAAATAATGAATGCAGAAGAAACAAATATATATATAAAAAAAAGCATCTATGGAAGAAATGTTCAAGGAGAAGAAACTTCTAGACGCCTACAAGCAGGAAGTCAGCGACATCAAAGGAGAAAGCCTCAGCTCTGACAGTATCAAGTTACCAGAAATAGTCACTCCTCTCCCCCATCCCCGTATTGGCAAGGCCCTCCGCAGAAAGAATTGTCCCATGCGGCCTCCATGCACACCACTGTCACAGTGCGCCGAACTGTGACCGGGGCTTTGAGAGAAAACGCCCCTACAAGAAGTTTTATGTCGCTGGATCCAACCAAGAAGATGGTGATTCATCGATTTTACAAGAGAGATGGACGACTTTGGCGGGAAAATCAGCGAGTCAAGAAGAAAGAAGAAGCCCTGCCTCCATTGCCTGTTGCCGTGATGTTCTTCAAGCAGTTTCCCAAAATTGCTAAGTACTTGTGATCTGTATATAGTGAGTAATGGGACCATTATTAAAAGAAATTGAGGTTGGAGGTCTCCGCCATTATACTTGTAGTGATGCTTTGACTCAGCCACCCCGCATCTTAAAGGGGTATGGCTCTAGTAATTTAAAAGTATTAAAAGTAGAATTTCTGTACCCATTACTAACATGGATAATTTGTATTAAATAGCTGTAAGCAGTAATAAACTCCACTTTTTTTATAATTTGAATAATATAACGAGTAATTGCGTTTGAAGGGTGTTCAATTTATTTTTATTATTGCCTAAGTTAATTATTAAACAGGCAAATGTAGTGATTTTAATTGAAAAAGATTTAATGTACTTGTAAAATAATTTTTTTATATTAAGTTCTTAAAGCGTAAGGAATTGAGTGGGAAATATCCTTACATCTGCTTTCAAGGTTCTTTCCTTGTTTTCACAGTGTTATGTTTAGCGAGAAAAAGGCGGGAATGACTGTTCGCTCTTCCCACGATTTTTTATATTAAAATACGTATATAACATATCCTTTTGAAGAATAAGAAACTTCTATGATGTTATTTAGATCTTTACTGTTTAATACAACAAATTTTTATTTTCACGTTATGCGGGTGGGAAATAGTAGTCGAGCAACTGTGCTGGGGTAGGAGGGGTTTTCGTGCCGCCATAACGTACCGTTGTTGGGAGTATAATGGGGGCTTAAAGCCGTTGAGAGAGGCGCCTCGAGGAGATCGCCAACCAACGCACTCCCTCAGAGTGCTGGGGGGGGGAAACCATGAGATACAAATGGGGGAATGAAGGGGGGAAGTCGCCGAGAGAGAATGGGTGAGTGAATGCGTGAAATTAAGCCAATGGAAGTGACGTGAATGGGGGGGTGTATAACGCATGGCAGGGACCAACCTGAGTGTGAAGAAGGGAGGGTGTTTGATGGGTGGGATCTCGAGTCACCGTGTCTTTATGCCAGCCATATGATCGTTATTTTAATGGGAGGTGATGTAGCTGTTGCAATATCTATTGAGGCATATTTTTGAGAAAGTGATTTCCACCTGCCCAGGTATGGTTGAGATGCAGATTTTATTTTATTTTTGTTTCTGCCAACAAGATTATTATTCGATTTTCGAGAATTCCAAGAGAGATATTAATTGATAAAGGACACGAATCTATGAATGATTCTTTATTTTTTCCTGCAGCAGTATATACATTGTTTGTCCAAAAGAATATGTTAAATAGATAAAATAAAACTAAAGTTTTAGCCATGATAATGTTTGTCACAATTATTTCAGCTTGGTCATGAAGAAGGGAGTGTAAACTCACAAGAAATAACTACAAGAATGTCACACAGCCGTTTTCTGTATTTGAAAGAGACGAAGTTGATTCAGAAACCGAAGAGACAGGGGAGGAACAGCGCCTACACGCAAAACTCCCCGCAAAAGCTAGCCATTTGAAGTCCAAAAGACAGATATTGAGCAGTATTTTTGGGTAGGAAAAGGAAAGAGAGTAAAAAAGAAGTTAGTTAAGTACCTACCCGATCGTAAGTATGAAAAGGAGAAAAAATATAAAACTCCCCCTGTCTCCTGAGGTAATTCTGTTGAATAGTCACTCGAAAAATTTTAATTTGAACTAGTAGAAGAATATATATATATATATATATATATATATATATATATATATATATATATATATATATATATATATATATATATATATATATATATATATATATATATATATATACTGGACAGTTCGATGTTAAGTCTTTCTTCAGTTACGGTTCTCTTTTTATGCCTACATCAACACCGAATATCTTGGATATTTGTTACACATGTATTATTATCCCTTCACATCTGACAAGTCACAACACTCCCCAACTCTGTTTCTCTTTTTGTTTTCTTCGTGCCCAGGCTTGATGAGGGTAGATTTTTTTTTTTTTTTGGCTGGTCCTGGTGTCACAATCATAATATATATACATATATATATATATATATATATATATATATATATATATATATATATATATATATATATATATATATATATATATATATAATATATATATATATATATAATACTTTTCGTGTACAACTCCTTAAGAGATTATGAAAGTTAAGCAAAATTCATTTTTTAATGTTGCAAATTAAATAGTATTTTTAATTTTATTACTGCACACACAGAGACAAACATTTTATATTTTTTCAGATACACGTTTGTTTATATTTATTTTTATGTTGAATAATCTTTAATATCTTTACCCCTTTGATATATTATAATTAAAAGAAAAAGATTTTGAAAAAACCTATCTAGAGATGAATAAATAAAAATAAGAAAATTCTCTTGAGATATCAGCTTTAGTGTAAAATATTGTTAATTTACAATTCTTGTTAAGCTTCCAAGAGTTTAAGAGTTTCATATTTTATGAAATGTAACTATCACATATGACTGTAGTATTTTGTTTTAATTTCATCAGAGGTATGTTGACTTATAGTGAATGTGTGCTTCGACTCAACCCTCTGATCTATAGAAAGAGAAAAGATTGCCATAATAGACAAGGATCTGTATGCTTATTTCTCTAACGTCATTTGCAATGTTAAACAGAAAAAGAATGGATTTATGCCTTGATGTTCCTTCCTTTGTACATTATTTTGTTTTTATTCTTTTTTAGACCTTAGAAAATGATTGCAGTTGTGCTGTCCCCTTGTATAGGTTGGGCAGGAAGTCAAGTCATAAAAAGGCCCCTATAAGCAAAAATACTTTTTTTTTTTAAGAAAAGTAAACTCTCTCTCTCTCTCTCTCTCTCTCTCTCTCTCTCTCTCTCTCTCTCTCTCTCTCTCTCTCTCTCTCTCTCTCCTCTCTCTCTCTCTCTCTCTCTCTCTCTCTCTCTCTCTCTCTCTCTCTCTCTCTCTCTCTCTCTCTCTCTCTCTCTCTCTCTCTCTCTCTCTCTCTCTCTCTCTCTCTCTCTCTCTCTCTCTCTCTCTCTCTCTCTCTCTCTCTCTCTCTCTCTCTCTCTCTCTCTCTCTCTCTCTCTCTCTCTCTCTCTCTCTCTCTCTCCTCTCTCTCTTTGCTCTTTCCATACTGAATCCTGTTATTTCTTTATGGATTAAGTATTACAATTATTGATTTTTTAAGATTTCTTTGCAAATTTGCTAGATGACAAATGTGCCCAAGTTTTATTACAGTTGATAAGTTTTTTGCATTCTGATATTGCATAAATACTGAGTATTATATGAGTTTTTCTGCCACATATTGCAGCTGTTTTGGAAAATAGATAAAGCTCCCATTGACAAATTGGGCAACCAGAGGGTTGATGACTATGCTCCTATATATATATATATATATATATATATATATATATATATATATATATATATATATATATATATATATATATATATATATATATATATATATATATATATATATATATATATATATATATATATATATATTATTCTTATTATGACCATGATTATTAGTATTGTTATTATTATGTTGGCTGTTATTATTGCTATCACTCCATGGCCTTTTGCATTATTATTATTTTAGTAAATACTATCAGCAGTAACCAAATGATTTTTATTTTTTATCTTGAATTCATGCTTTTATGTTACTGTAGTCACTGCTAATAAGAATATTTCTTCAGTGGCTGTTCCCAGCATTTCATGACTTACCTTTTTGATATCTATAGTATACCAATGTTTTGTATCAGTTACTCAGCTAAGTCCTAAGTATCTTGTAATAATAATATAATGGTGTAGACACATACTTTCCATTACCACCCTATTTCCAGGCAGCCCCGACCTGCAATTTTTAAATTTTATTTTCACAAAGCAGTCCCTTTTACCCATTGGAGAGATTGCCAGCGCCTGCAGATGCAAGGTGGCAAAGTATACCCTCTGAATGCAGACAAGGCCTTTGTTTGTATGCAGAGGTCATATGCATTCTTTGCATTTGTACTAGCAACATTAGGCCCTAATTTCCGGCCCTAGGATCTACTCCAGGCTATGTTCGTATATTTCAGCTAGTGGAGGGAGATTGCGCCTCCACGGGGAGGTAGCGTGAGTGTTGGTCATAGGACCACCTCAAAAGTCGCTGAAATGTGGGTGGAGGGGTTCCGGTGGTTGATACATCAACTTCCTGCCATTGTCCGGCTCGTCTCCAGATCTAAAGAGGATTTGGGTGCGTCGTCACAACCCGGACCTACCCCGGAGAGTTAGGTGTAGGGGTAGCAGGAAATTAGATTAAGTTATATTCCAATACCTAGCAATGATGGGTAATTGAGGGGCTGGGGATATGAAAATCCCCCAAAATATTAAAAATGAAAAGGGGGAAAGAAAAAATCCCCATACATATAATAACTTTAGTGACAAAGAAAAAAAGGGTATGGAATATCCCTTAATTAATAAAGTTAAATAACTATAAAGTATTTTCCCCACGTATTCGAACTGATGAAGATAAAGAAAGAAAATGTCCCCACCGTCTTTGACAACGATTGGTGGAAGAACAAATTTTTTATTTTTTTTTTTTTTTAATAATTTTAGACGTAAAGAAACCTCAAAGCCTCCCTTAGATTTAAGTTTATTAGAATAAGTGTCATTGATCAATTGTGCATGTTGAATTCTATTTTTTTTCTCACTATAATGTGTGTTGAGTGTTACAATTTGCAAAAATCATACGCAACTGTATTTTACATTATTAAGTAATGTAATTGTGATGTTAAGTTTGGCTGTTTAAATATCATCATTGTTTTAAGTTATGATTCAATATTTGCAGATCATAACCAACTGTATTTTATATTATATAAAGAACGTAATTATGTTCATTGAGTTCTCCTATCATTTTGTCCTTGAATAGTAATTACATATTGTAATTGTGAATATTTTAAACTCTCTTTTCACAACATTACAAATGTTTTGTTTTAGTAAGTATTGCATATATCATGTCCAAATGTATAGTGTACTATTTGAGTAATGTAATAGCTTTATTAGCTTTGTTCTTAAATGATTTTGTTATGCTTACTAGCTATATATTTCAATTGTGAATACTTAATTTTGATTTTTTGACTTTTATTACAATGTTTATTATAAGGAACATCTTGTTCTTTTGTTAGTTTTTTGCATAGTAATTTTGATATTTCTGTAATATGTTTAGATAATTATATGAGATTGTAATAGTTTCATAAGTTAGTTCATTAGATAGTTCTGCCCTGTTTTTTTATTTATAAAATAATGATAGTTAAAAAAAAAATTATAAGGCTCTCATGAAAATAGTTATGTTTAGTCCGAAATATTGGATATATTTCAGAGTGGTGGTGGGGGTGTCATAAGGTATCTGATGTAGACGCTTGTAGCTGCTAGAGGGCAGCGTGCGCACCCAAAAACCCACGCCACAGGACAGCATCCAGGGCCCGTGTCACTTTAGTTTGAAGTCAGCTTTTTTCCGGGGGCAGAACCTACGTCCATAGTTAGCAACCTCCCCCTAAGGGGGCGGGAATAGTGAGTGACAGGAACTATAGAAATGGGAACTTTGAGGTGGTAAATAAGTGTATACTCTAATAAATAACTTTAAAGAAGAAGATGCATATCTCTCCATTACTGACCTCGCTACCTGTAGTATATGGATAGTGCAATTAAAACACTATCCGACATTACGAAGCATCAAACTATGACCTTTAGTTCTTGTGCCAGCCATATCGAAGTATCGATCCCTATCTACTCTATCATAACCATGAAGGAATTTAAAAATTGTCACCATATCCCCCCTCAATCTTCTAGCTTCGAGTGATGGTAAGGCTAATTCCCTCAGCCTCTCATCATAACAGATTGCGTATTTCTGGCATCAGAAATACTTAATTACTTTCTTTTTCGAGTGCGGAATCCAGAAGGGGGCCGCATATTCAAGCTTTGGCCTCACATAGGTTACATAAATATTTCTGAACATTTCCTTGTCCATGTGCTTGAAGGCTACCCTTACATTTGCTAAGAGAGCATAATGCTGCCCTTATTATGCCATTTATATGCATATCTGGAGACAAATATTCCAGTATGTTTACTCCTAGATCTTTCTCATTCTCTGTCTCTTGAAG
Source organism: Halocaridina rubra (assembly GCA_037179515.1). Classification (NCBI taxonomy): domain Eukaryota; kingdom Metazoa; phylum Arthropoda; class Malacostraca; order Decapoda; family Atyidae; genus Halocaridina; species Halocaridina rubra. The sequence goes on from JAXCGZ010009682.1 coordinate 58,344, forward strand.
TTGTACTCCTGCCACCAAGTAGTCAAGCTTGGGCCTTATTGCACTTGTACCCATTTCCATTACCTTACATTTAGAAGTATTGAATATCATTAGCCACTCTTCTGACCACTCATGCAGACTATTTAGATCTTCCTGAAGTTCTCTACCATTGTTCTCGTTTCTTACTTATTTCACAATCTTTGCATCATCTGCAAACATATTCATGAACGAAGTTACTGACTCTAGTAGGTCATTTACATATACAAGGAACAAAAGTGGCCCTAAAACTGAACTCTGTGGAACTTCACTACTAAATCTTATCCATTCAGACATTGAGTGTCTTACTCTAACCCTGTGTTCCCTTCCTTTTAAGTATCTTGTTATTCATTTCAAGACATTTCCACCTAATTTTGCCATTGCTTGGAGCATCTTGATAAATCCCCTGTGTGGGACAGTGTGTAATGCTTTCTGGAAATCTAGGAATATGCAATCTGCCCAACCCTCTCTTTTCTGTAAGATTCGGCTTAACTCATCATAAAATTCTAATAAATTTGTTACTGTTTATCTACTTTCTCTAAAACCATGTTGTCTCACTGACAAAATGTTGAAGGATACCAAGTGAAAAGAGATATATTTTCTTGGTAGTTTCTCCATAACATTGCAAACTATGCTGGTCAAGGAAACAGGTCTGTAGTTTAGAGCTGTATCCCTCCTTCCTCTTTTGAAGATAGATATCTTTTTCGCTTGTTTCCAGCATCTTGGAATCTCCCATGACTGCAGCGACTTTTTAAATATGATATTTGCTCATTTCTTAAGTACATTTGGGGATATATCATCAGGACCTGTAGCTTTATGGACATCTAACTCCATCAGCGCTTTGCATACCTCTGTGGTTGAGATGATGTTCTCTAATATAGGCCCATGAGCTTCTGTCTCTGCAGTCTGAGGGGGTGGGGTATTTTCTACTGTAAATACTGACTGAAAATCCTTATTCAATTCTTTGCAGATCTCTTCATCCGTGTCAGTGATGCTTCCATATGCTCTCTTAAGCTTTAAAACCTGTTCTTTTACCCACAGTTTTGCTCTGATAAAGCTGTAGAAAAGTTTGGGATATTCTTTAGCCTCCCTGGTGATGTCCCTTTCATATTATCTGTCTGCCTCTCTTCTTATACTTAGGTAATCATTTCTTGCTCTTTTATAAGTCTGCCAGTCATTTATGTTTTTTCTCCTCTTATACCTTTTCCAGCATTTGTCTCTCCACTCCTTAGCTTTTTTACACTTATTATCAAACCATTTATCTCTGGTTTGAATTACACCTACTTTGAGACAGGTATGCAGCAATCTACTATCTTCCCATATTTCTCACCAAAGATGTCGTACATTTCTCGTACAGATTTGTTCTTAAATAAGGTTCTCCAGCCAATAACTGCAAAAAGCTTATTCATTTTTATGTAATCTCCTTTCGGATAGTCCTTCTTCGTGTCCTCAGTGCCTCTACTCTCAGGCAGAACATCTTCAGTGATATATTCCATCAACAACACGCAGTTTTCACTCTTTTTAATTGGTAGTTCATGCTCAATGTTTTCAATATCCAAACGTTATCTGTGATTACTAGATCAAGAAGTGATGGCTCATCCCCACACCTGTCCCTCGTTGGTTCCACTACATGTTGGTGTAGGAAATATCCCTTGTTCGCAAGCTAGAAATCTTGCCCCGAATGAGTCCTCATTAGTGTGTGGTTCAAGATTTATGCAATCTATCAATTATTAAAATCTCCCATAATCAAAATCCTACATTTTCTCTCCCGTGCAATGTTAACAACTGAGTTTATGACTTCAGTAATACCTATACGACTTTCCTCATAAACTTCTAGCGTATGTTGGTTCCTTGGTGGATTATATACAACAGCTATTATAATGCTCTGTAACCCAGTATTTATGCGATCATAACCATATCTATAGCAAAGTTTATTTCTTCAACCTGAAACCTTTTACTTATGAGCAGTGCTATCCCTCCACCAGTCCTCTCAGATCTTTCAACCCTTAATATTCTGAAGCCCTTAGGTAAAACTGTGACACTGTTTATGTCCTCTCTCAATTTAGTCTCTGTAACTGTTGTGAATCCTATATTTTTAATTCTACTGCCTTACCGGCTAATCCATCAGCCTTTGTGTATAACAGTCTTAATGAGGCCCCATCCCCTGATCTTCTATCATTATCTTCTTTATCTCCTCTTTTTCTGGAAGAACTCTGAAATGAAGCTTTTCTTCTCTTCTTCATTTCTCCCCTCATTTAACCTTCTAGCCTCTTGCAACAAGTTTTTCATCCTTTCCATCTCTTCCTGTGTTCTGTATCGTCTAATGGACACTCTTTTGAATTCTTGAAGGTCTTTTAGGCTTTTTTTCCTCATCACTATTTCTCTACATTTGTCCCCTCTCTCAATGGTTACTATTGTTGGTCTTTGCTTTCCCTCCCTAGAATGTTTACCTAGTTGGTGAATGTTTACAATATCCTCAGGACCACATACTACTCCAAGCTTTCTTATGGTCTGAAATCCTAGCTTTATTTTCTTCAAGTCTCCTCTGCCATGTTAGCTCCTGGAATTCGCTTATGCCTGAGATGTATGTATGTGTGTATGTATGTATGACAGTGTTTCACTCAAAGTCACCAGAGGCTGTAGTAGATGCCTTATTAGTTACTTAGTTAACTTTTAACTGTCTTTTCTTTTTTACTAAAAGAAATCTCACTCCTTGCATTTGAGATTTTGATTATTTTCAATTTATATTTCAGTTTATAGCTAATTTTAGATATATTTTGTTTAATATTTTTGTATGTGTAGAAAGCATGATCTCAATATAAAAATCTCCCTCCCATTTCTCTGTTTTCTGCTTTTTCTTTTATCTCATGTACGATGCCGTAATCCTAGCGAGTCTGTTAGATACATTGCTTATGCAATTCTCTTATTATACTTGCTTTTGCTGATAAATTTTGTTATACTATAAAATTGCTCTTGCTGATAATTTTGTTATAAATTTGACTCTGCTGATATGTCATTAGCCTGTTTAGATACATTTCAGTAACTTCTTTACTATTTGAATATTTAAAATTCCTTCTCTGCAACGCAAAGAACGTTTTGCAGAGATTTCACCAGTAACCTATTTTGCCCATAAATATATCTAGTGTCTTTTATTTACTTCTGCTTGTTGCACTTAAAATTCTGTCTCTCCTTTGCTTCTCTGCCATAATTGCCTGCCAGGGACCACCACTATAGTAGGCCTTCGAATTTTATATGAACGAGTTACTGCTCTGAATATACACCCTACAGGATGGCTGAATGAAGCTTGTTGCACTTAAAATTCTGCCTCTCCTTTGTATCTCTGCCATAATTGCCTGCCAGGGACCACCACTACAGTAGGCCCTCGAATTTTATATAAACGAGTTACTGCTCTGACTATACATCCTACAGGATGGCTGCATGATGACGTCATGAAGAGGGATGCTTGATCGCTCTCAATTGGCGGCCAAACATCCCATAGAAAAGATCTCGCTTCAGCAGTCACGCTTACTCCAAAATTTTTTTTTATGTGCCGTCTTCACAGGAATTCATCTGGCACAAGTAAGGTGAGAGATAGTTGAATATAAAGCTCGTTGGTCAAGCAAAGTGGGAATTCAAAAAACTGGTCAAATCTGTTACTTGTCAAATCCTAAGAAATTTTTCTCAGTTCCATTCCCATACTAAATGCACTTTTGTAGATTACCTAACTGGAATCTCATTTGTCAAATTTAATTCCTTGACCAGGAAATTACCACCGATATACTTTGATAAGAAATGTCTTTCCTTGCAGGTGCCCAATAAAAATTTCACCTCTTTCTATCATCGTAAATATAGTGTTTTATGTCAGTACTCGTAAATAAAGTGTTTTACTTCAGTACTCATAAATAAAGTGCTTTTTTACTAGAAATTGCAAATAATTAATAATTTAAAGTGTTTTGCACTATAAATTGCAAATAATTAATAATTTAAAGTGTTTTGCACTATAAATTGCAAATAATTATTAAGTAATTTTGCCCTGTTGGCTTTGCAAGCGTTTCTCGTTAACCACAATTTAATGAATGCATACTGTATTTATCTTGCTGATTCCTCATTTATTGGGAATAAAGTATTTTCAGTTATAAGTTGCAAATACTTCAAAAGGTGTTTTTGTGTTTGCCCCTTTGGACTGCAAAGTTTTCTTGCTCACCAAAATTGAATGAATGCATATTTACTTCGTAGATTCTTCCTGTATCGTAAATAGAGTGTTTTGCTATGTAAATTACAAATAATTAATAAGTAACTTTGTCCTATTGGCATTGCAAGTGTTTATGGTTACCCACAATTTAAGTAATACATACTGTATTTGTCTTGTTTATTCTTCATTTACTGTGAACAAATTGTTTTATGCTAATATCGGCAAATAATTTTGTATGCTCTTATGGTAGCGTAAATATTTATGGTTAACTTTACCTAACCAATATATTTTCATCCAGTGGAATAATATTGGAAACTCATTATTTATGTGCTCGTGCCTTCAGTTTTCCCATTACTAACTGTGTGTCATTGCTGTTTTTGCAATTGCAGTGTCCTCTAATCTACTCTGCCTGTGAGACAGAAGTGATCGTCAAGTTGAGGCCAAAGTCTTAGCATCCGTCTATGGTACGGGAGATCAAAATTGTGCTCACCACCTACAGGATTTGATGCAGCATTCCATAAATTTTGATTTTAAATTTGTTCCAGATTTCCAAAACTTACTTCAGTTTTTTTTTAATGTGTCATTGCATTTCTAAAATTAAAAGAAAGTTGACTTCTGAGTTTCATTTAACCTATTAGTGGTAGGAGGGTCTGTCTGTGAGCTTTTAACCGAGTTCAGTACCTTGAGTCCCCTTGGTAAAATAGAAACTTAACTACAACATCCCCACAGTATGTGTGTATGAATGTATGTATGAAATACAAATACAGTGGTGACCCCAACCCATGAACTTAATCTGTTCCAAAAAGGTGTACTTGGGTTGGAATGTTTGTGGATTGGATTGGATTTTCCCATTGAAAAGCATAAGCATGTACAGTAATCCCTCTCTATATTGCGATTCACCTTCCGCGAATTCAGTGCATTGCGGGATTTTATGGCGAGCATATGTATATTATATCGCACATTTTTTGGGTATATCGTGGGAATCCATGATATGTGGAAATATTTACATTTCCAGTATTTTCATTATTTTATTGATAAAAAAAGTATCCCCTAGCCTAAGAATAATAAAACAGTAAGAAATAGTAAAAAACATAAATTTAAAGATGTAACTCACAGTATTGCAGCATATAAAATACGGTACACGGTATTGGCGTCTTGGAAAACGCAAAGGGTCACACTTATGTGATATAGTACAAGGGATGCTATTGGCTGATGCCTGGGGAACGACGAATCACAGAATTGTGTTCTGTATTCTGGGGTCTGATTGGCTTTTTGAAGCTTGATTCTTTCAGCATCTTCCATTGTCTCGCCTCACCCATTCAGTTACTTACGTGCGTGCCTTTTGCGTTGTGCCTCTTAATACGTTGTGCTTGTGTTTTTTGTGAAACTTTTGCTTTATTTCAACCCCTGCAATGCCGCCCAAGCGTCCTTCATCTTCTAAGTCTTCTGGTAGTGAGCCTAATTGGCAAAGGAAGATATGGACCATAGCAGATAAGGTAAAACTGTTAGATATACTGAAGAAGGGAAGAAGTTTCTCGGCTGTCGGCTGCCATTTCAGCATCAACAAATCTACTGTTCGCTACATCGTCTCGCAGGGGTGGGACAATGATATCGTTCATACGGTGCACTTCTGCAATATTATCGACTATGCCATGACTCCTTTCAAGACCATTTTCTCACAAAAGAAGAAACAGCGACAGCAACTCCCCATTACCATGTTCTTCTCGCAAAAAGCAGCCGTAAAGCTGTCATTGGCTGTGCAGTATGTAAACGTCATCATCACATCATTCACGGTAAGCTTACCTATCACGTTCATATAGCTTTACGCTTGAGCGCTGTTATTTATGGTAATCTTGCCTGTCACACACATTAATTTACTCTTGCACACTGTTATTAATAAAGTAAAGGGTGAGTTGTTAACAGTGCAGGGAGGGTTTATAAAGGTAAAAATAAATGTAAAATACCTGTAATAAATATGGTGCTGCTACTTTTCACCTATTGCGATTGGTCCCAGAACATAACACTCGCGATAAGCAAGGGATTACTGTAAATCCAATTAACCCGTTCCAGATCACCACAAATATTCATTTTAAAATTTTTTAAGTCCTGAAAAACAAGAAATTTAATACAGGTTATAAGCAATATACTCTATAAAAGGAAAATAGCATAAATAAATAAGGAAAATTTAATTAATAATAGAAATACAGTACTGTATTTACCTTTGTGGATGAATGTTGCTGGCATAAATGGATGGTGGTGGAGGAGGGGGAATTATTTTTGGAAGGAGTGTCCCCTTCCATAAAAAAGTTAGGGAACTCTTCCGATACAGGCTGTATTTCTGTTGTTTTCTCTCTTTTTCTCTTTTGGAAGCTGCTTCCCTGCATACTGGGACAAGGAAGTTTGTCTTTTTGTTCTTTGGTAAACATTTGTAAAAATATTCATTGCACTGTCATTTGCCATATTCACTACTCTGTTGCCCACAGTTTTATCTGGGTGATGATTCTCACTAAAAGCCTGCACATCACTCCACTTGCTAAAAATTTCTTTCAGGTCTTCACTGGACACCTTTACCCCTTCCTCCCGTAAATACTCCTCTTGGAGAATCTTCGCCTGTTCACGTTACAACTCATTTAATTCATCCGCGGTAAATTCTTCTTTGTGGTCTTCACTAGCTCTTCCACATCCTCCTCATTGACCTCCAAGCCCAAACTTTTGCCCGTGGCCACAATTTCATTCACAATTTTGATAGCTAATTCCAGCTTGAAGCCCTTGAAGCCTCTATCAGTCGCACAACCAGGCTACAGTTTCCTCCAGGCAGAGTTCAGTGTATGATATGAGACCTCCTTCCATGCTTTTTCAATGAGGCTAGTGCAGTGGAGGATATTAAAGTGGTCGTTCCAGAAATCAGGAAGGGTCAAATCGTGGGTTGGAATTTATTCGTGGGTTGGGGTCAAATTTTATTCAAAATTTTGTTCGCAGGTTAGTTTGTTTGTAGGTACAGGCGTTCTTGGGTTGGGGTCACCATTGTGTAAGAAAAATAAGCTAGAACAAGCATTTACTCGTGTTAAACTTTATGTACCTGGCAAAGAGGGATGCTAAAAATCTACGGGGATATTTTTGACTCCATTAATGGCGTTAGGGTAGCACTCTTGGTTGTAGTAATAATTCTCCCCATAACCTTGCAATTTATATAGTTGCACTAAAGTTTCTGACATAAATACAACACTAGCATGTATTGGATATGGTGACTGCATGAATCAAACTTCAGGGCAGGATATAGCTCCTAAACTGTCTTAGTTAAAACAGTCCAAAACAGCATCACTACTGACATCCCTATTAGTCAACAGATCCACCAATAAGGTTCCTGGAAGGAAGCCAGGCCACTTTCTGTACATCTTTGTTTATCATCTCATGAAGTTCTGCCATTGTGGCTCTTGGTCTTTTTTCCCACTTGTTTTGTTGAATGCTGACTTCAGTGCAGGGACTTGCTGTCAGTATTCAAAAATACAGGCATTCTGTTAAGCTTGTAATTGTCCTTAGACCATTGTGTGGCATGATCCCAAATAAATTGCATTATTAACTCTTTCTAATATAGCTAGAGCTTCAGCAGCTAGAGTACTGTTCAGAATCCTTTGTATCTTATCAGTTGAATACTGCAAGCATAGCTATTTATTGTTACGATCTAGAAGAATTTTCTCAGTGAATACCTACCTTGTAGACATTGTGTTATGTCCTATGTCTTCATTATAAACTTCAAAAGTTTTCCAGTCCTCTAGTCCCTTCTCCTTAGTCTATAACATTTAAATTTGCATTGAGAATAGTAGGTTGGCCCATAGCACCAGCCACTCTTTGCAGTACTACAGCTAAAGGAATTTTGGATTCAATTAGGACTGGCCAAGATAGCTCTATACTTCCTTCAGTCACAGTTCTCTCCTTATTCCAACATCTACCCCAAATATTCTGGCTTATTTGTTACACATCTCTTTCTTTCCCTTTATATTTGACAAGTCACAACACTTCATATCTCTGTTTTTCTTTACTTAGTTTTTCTCGTCACTATAATTATGGTAGGTTCGTAACTTATGGCCCCTAGTACCTGGCAATGAGGGATGCTAAACATCTACATGGATATTCTTGACGCCACTCTTGGCGTTAGGGTAGCACTCTTGGTGGTAGTAATAATTCTCCCCATAACTTTGCATCTCCTGATAGTTCTGCTTCTTTCATTATATACTTTTCTAACATCTAGAATCTGTGGATCACCACTTGGGTACATCCCTCCCTAAACTCCTCCTCCTTCACTGTAACCCAGCTGTCTTACCATGCATCCCCTGACCTGTTTTGACTCTTACTATAATCGTATTCATGTTTCTTCTCCAAAAGTGGGGTCTGTGCTTACTGCAACACTGACGTTCCTTTTGCAAGGCTCATGGACCTTGAATTTCCTGACTTAGGTGTTTTCTGGCTGGAGATTTCTCTTTACCTCTGCTACTACTCTCAATGCTTGTCTGCTTTTTCGTCCTTTGAATTTCTGTCCTCTTGCCGTGAGTCCTAGCTATCTTATCACCCACATGCTGAAATTCTTTACATTGGAGACTTCTTTATACCGACATACCCAACATCTTTGATTTTCCATGGGATCACTACTGCCCTAAAAGTTGCTGTAATCATAATCTCGGGAAAGAAGACATTCATCCCCTCCTCCATAAAACTCTTTCTCCCCTAATCCTTTATCCAGTCATACTAAGCCTCTACTTCTGCTTTAACTTGCTCTGCTTTTATTACAACTAGGAATTGCTGCATTGCTCATATTCGCAGCTCAAAAGCTTACTTTTCAAAAAGGAAAGTTGATTATCTTAACTCCTCTCCCACAGATAAATGTTTCTGGTCGTTAGCCCAAAACCTCTCCAAAAACTTTTGTAACTCAAGCTTTCCCCTCTCATTCATCCTGATGAGTTCTATAACTAACTCTCTCATTGACAAAGCCACTCTCTTTGGCACTCTTCCCTAAACGATTCCAGCGTGCCTGTTCCTCGTTCTCTACCCCTCTCTAACCCTATACCCTCCCTTATTCTTTCTTCACGCAAAGTCCATAAAGTTCTTCGCCCTCTAAAAACAAACAAAGCATCTTGACCCGATGGGATCCCTGCAAGGTTTCTCAAGGAATTTGCAGATCAGCTGGCTTGCATGCTTTTCCGTCTTTTTCACCTCATTTGTTCAACCAGTATCTATCCTTCAACATGGAAATAGGCTCTTTTATTTCCAACTACCGACCTATTTCCGTAACCTCTGCTATTGCCAGAGTATTCGAAAGTTCAATTTTCACTTCTTCAAACATACTGAATTTATCCCGATTATTTCCGCAAGGCAAGATCCACGTGTGACATCCTGTCCAATCTCGCTCATGTATGGTCATCTTCTCTGAAAAAATATGGGGAATCCTTTGTCATTGCCCTTGATATTTTTAAGTCTTTTGACAGATTATGACACAAGGCTCTGTTGGCCAACTTCCAGCTTATGGCTGCCATATCTCTATGTCTTCATACACTGACTATTCTTTCAGCTTATCCTTTTCCTGTTGTGTATCATTACTTCATCTCTGCCTTGTCCTTAACTTTTTACTTTTCCTTTGTCTTAATGTTTTCTTCGTGCCCTGGCCTTTATTGATGAGGGCAATTTTCTTGCCTGTCCTGGTGTCACACTCATAAAAAATAATTTTATATCTATACAGAGGTCTTATCCATCCCTGCTTAGAATACTGCTCACACATCTGGGGTGCTTTTTCTTATATTTTATCTCCTTGATAGGGCTGACTGTAAGTCAGTCAGACTCGTAAGTGACCCTTCTCTTACTTCTAATCATGAGTCTCTTCTTTTCATGGGAAGGTGTCATCCCTTCTCTGTTTTTTATCATCGTTACTACTGCCATTGTTGCTCTTATGAGTTGGCGAGTTGTATCCTTCTCCTACTGCTGAAGTCATGTATAACTCGCCTAGTGGTCTCGTCCCACAGGTACTGTGTGGAGATTTGTAGCTCGCAGATTGGTCGGTGCAGTGACTGATTCTTCCTATCCACTTCCAGACTCTGGAACCCCCTTCCTCCCTCTGTCTTTTCTATTTCTTATAACCTATTTTTATTCAAAGAGCGGATCTATTGCCATATCATGGCCTACTCCAGCCATATCTTTAGGTCTTCCTTACTTCTACTATTCTTTCAGCCTGTATTTTTCCTATTGTGTATCATTTTATTTCTGCCTTTTCCATAAATATCTACTTTTTCTTTGTCTCAATCTTTTCATTGTGTCTAGGCCTGTTGAGGGCAATCTTCTTACCTTTCCCTGTCACGCTCATAAAAAATATACAGAAGCTTCCATACTTACAAACAATCGAATTATGATTATTCACTGATAAGAAGAAAAACTTACCCATTATCTACCCTTGTAATAATGTATGTTACTGTATTGTACTGTATTATTACATTATTATTAGTGTATTAAAATTCATTAATACTCTATTACATTATGTTTTATGTAGTAGATACGAAGCATTAGAGAGAACTGTAATTATTACACAAAGTTCCAAGATCCATTGTTCCAGATATCCCTGTTGAAGAGAATGATAGAGGTATTCTCTCAAAGAGTTAGTAGCCCTTTTCTCCAGAAATGTCTTCAACATTGAAGCACCTTTGCCTTTGAATACAAGCTTTGGAAGCTCAACCTTCATTGTCAGGTTATGAAACATTCCTTGATGAAACAAATCCCATGAAGAGAGACAAAGATCAGGAAGTTTCACTTCCAGAGAGGTTCAAAGATTTTTTCCAAAAAATTATTCAGCAAAGATTGTTCTGTACTTGCTATGCCTTGGTGCTTTTCCAAGGTTTGGTAAAGATTAAATGGTAGTGAAGAAATCTGTGGATTCTTCATATGTTGGTGAAGCATCATTGTGGCACACCAAATGCAAAACAATCTTTGCTGAAGACTTTTTTCTGGAAAAGTGTCTTCAGCTCGTATTCCAAGGCAATAGGTTCTTCGTTGTTGAAGACTTTTCTGGAGAAGAGTGCTGTTAAGTCTTTGGGAGAAGAATTCTTATCACTCTTTAACGTGATATGGTCCTGGAACTTTGAGTAATAATTGCAGTCCTCTCTGGTGCTTCACCAGCATATATACAGTATTGTACATACTTAATTCCACCTTATGATCTTATTAAAATTCATTAATACTGTATATTTTGTTTTATGTAGTAGTTAAGTGTCTTTAACTTAAGTACTTTATAGCACTGCATATGTATGTACTGTGCAGTACATTTTTAACTTGACACAACTTACGAACAATCCTACTCACGAACGGACTTCTGGAACCTAACTTGTTCGTAAGTAGGGTAGTCTCTATACTTTGTACTGCTAAAACTAACAATTTTCTGTAATGCAAGGGAAAGTAGTTCATTAGGGACTTGATGCAGCAGCACCAGAAAAGAATTTGACTAACAGATAGACAGGTCTGATAATCATGTCAGTATTGGTTAAAAGCTGCAATGTCTACTTCAATAATTCACATTTTGTATCCTCAGCAACAGAGAAGGACAATTAAAACAGTTACAAAATTAAAGCTAATACTGCAGATGAGTAAAATACTTCCATGATGAGTTTGATAAACCAACACGAATAATGATGATAATAAACTGAAAGCTTGTAAGGTTAAAGAAATAACATTTTGTGTACTTTAACAGCATTCACAGAACTCAACCAACAATTTATAAGTTATTCAGGAAAAGTATAGACATTATTAATTTTCTTGGGAATAACCAACAAATGAAGAATAATTAAGGTAGTAACTATATAGACTGACTTTTTTAAGACACAAAAGAAAGCTTCACACAATTATAGTGAAATGATAACTTACTTTAGTTTGATTTCTAAGGAAAACAGTGTATAATTAGAAGTTTCATTTCATAAAAAAAAATCAGTTATTTGAAAAGAACTACAGGGGGTCCTTGACTAACATCAGAGATCCGATCCTGAATCGTGATATAACCCTACTTTCAGTGTAAGATGGAACACAGCTAAATAAGCACCTATGCTAATGCAGTAGTAAAGTTTCTTCCTTTTCCATGCATTTCACTAGCTCTTATTTCTCTTCCAAGGTGATGGCTTTACTTTTCTTCGAAGCACTGCCATCATTAGAATCTGTTTTATGATTGGGAGACAATACAGACCAAAAATGATAAAAAAAGAATTAAAATAATTTATGGGAGTTGTGTTGTAACCACGAAACATCGTTAGTCAAGGACTTTGTAAACTGAGAACCCCCTGCATTACTGTAAAGCATAAGAATTACATCTTATAAACTGTCAAAATAACTAGCAGATTAGAGTAGGCTTAAAGATCTCTTATGTTGGCAGATTTTATGTTTGCGTATGCCAATTTGCACTACCTCGTTTATTTGATACATTTTTCTTGGATGGTTCTCTTCTTTTCTTTCTCTGTCTCTCTCTTTCTCTTCTTTTTTAGTTAACTTATGATGAAATTTCATAGGTATTTACTTAGGATGTTTTCTTATTGCTACTTGGAACTAATTTAGACCCTTTACCTTAGGATTTAATTTTTACTAATGTTCTTAGTTATTATTGGAAAAAAAATAACTATTCAGAAATTTTTGAGAAATTATGTTATGGGATTTGCCCACACCTGCCTAGTACTGTAAACTGGCTCAGTCATTTGTGTGGAGGGGCTGCCTTGAGATGCATTGGTTGGGGTAAACTGGTTTAGATTATCAAGACTCGCTGCAGAATAATTTGCCCACCTAAATGATGGGTGACGCAATCAGGATGGTTGGAAGAATCGCCGTTATACTCTATCCCCAAGGAGCTAAAATATGAGAGAGTATAAATTAGCCTTCTTTTGAATGGTTGTGGGCCGTAAATTAGCCACTCCTATAACTAGAGGGTTTATGCCCATTTGTTTGTTTGTGTGTATGTTAAGAAAGACATAAGGGGCATATTTATTCTTGTTGATAATCGGTCTTACAAAAATACATATCTTCCACTAACTCCTGCACATATAATAGTGTATTCATTGACCCTATGTCATGCGTAATGTATGCTTTTGCAGAAGTTAGTTGGGTACCAGTGACCACAACAGAGAAAGCAAGGTAGAAGAGTATATGGATTCAACTTCAAGATACACACTTACATGGCTGTCTCATTGATATCCATTGAAAACCATTTGTGGTTTATACCATTTCATCCACTGAACTAGATTATTTTATTTCATCATAGTAATTTCCATTGTATGTTAATGTAATGGATTTTGATTGTGCTTTACACAATAGAAATACATTAAATTGCAAAGTTCACTGATGTGGCTTGCACTTGGTGTATTTTACTGTACTTTTTTTTTTTTTTTTTGCAGGAACTGCTATTGGGTTATATATGTGGGCCCTTCAGAGATCTCAGAGAAATTATTCCATCACGGTGCGATGTTTTATTGATCCCGTTGATGCAAAGGCAAGACTGCATTTGCACGAAAGAGTGCTGCAGGTAAGTACAGACACTCTCCAACTTACAAATGAGTTAGGTTCTAGAAATATGTTCATGAGTAGAATTGTTCGTAAGTTATGTTTATAGGTACTGTACAGTACATACATATGCAGTACTGTACGCTACTTACATTAAAGACACTTAACCACTACATAAAACATAAAGTATACAGTATTAATCACTTTTGATATAGTAATAATAATGTAATAATGCAGTTCACCACTGTAATACATACATTAATACATGGGTATATAATGGGTAAGTTTTTGTTTTTATATCTGAATGTTTGTGGCTCAGTGGTTCGTAAGTAGGGGAGCTTCTGTATCGAGAAAAATTACTCTCATAGAAGATTTATCTGTGGGCAGTTGATAGATTGAGGTAAAATGCAAGTAGTGAAGTTCTCTCTTCATATTACTGAAACATCACTGGTAATGGAGAAGAAGTTGTTCCATACTTATATTCTGTGTGTGACTTAAGCTCCAACTAAAATGTTTAAGAGACAAAGAGCCTGGCACTCCATCAGTTCATGCTTTATTATTTATTTATTTATTTATTTTTTATTTTTTATTTTTTTTGCCACTAAACAACTCGAGAGTTGGTGACATTAGGCAGAATATGTTAAAGCCTTGCTACCTCACTTCTTTTGTTAGAGTATGGTCACCCTGCACACTCAGCAGTATATGTCATTTCAATGAAAATAAAAGAAAATAACACAAATTATATTTCTCATAGGTACGGTAATTGACAACTGACGAGAATTGACCGACTACGATCGAGATGCACTCGTCTTAAACGTACTGTGCTAGGGAAGGAATTCGATGTTCACAAAAGCAGCTGAGAGAAATAAATGTCTTATTAAATGCTGTATGTAATACAGTACTTGATCATATTGTAATATGTACTTAAAGTGTGCATTATACATCTTTTAAATTTACAGTAATTCTGTCTAATGTTTTACTGAGAATTCTCCTCGTGAGATAATTGTAAGATTTGTAAGAGCTTTATATTAGGTGTTTTGGATACAATTTGTATGAAATATTTGCAGAATGATTTGTGAATAACTTGTAGTGTACCATTAACTATTATTAGCTATCAAGTAATGAGGAATGATCTTGTTTCCTTTCATTGGAAGCTTTTAGGCTTTTGGAACAGTTACTGCTAATTATTATTATTATTCTTCTTCTCCTTCTTCTTCTTCTTCTTCTTCTTCTTCTTCTTCTTCTTCTTCTTCTTCTTCTTCTTCTTCTTCTCTTTATTATTATTATTATTATTATTATTATTATTATTATTATATTATGTTTTGATGTGATGAAACTTTTAGTTTAGGAATGTGGCCATTATGATCAGGTTTTTGGTTTTCAAGGAAGCCTCTCATAGTAATAGAAATAGAACCTATAGAATAAAAGATATATAAGCTGATCATTAAATAAGTTCGTAATATTATAATGATACATGGTGGATATTAGGGGATGTCTTCAAATGAAGAATTGATCTGAAAATCAGAAAACCACTTTTGATGATGAGAAATATTATGTGTAAAGACCGAATAGCTGTGTAGTCATAAGAAAAGTGGATAGGGTGTTATTAGGTAAAAAGTGGCATTTAAAAAAGCCCTTTCATTGCCTGTGTGGAACGGGAGTTTCATATATTCATGCCCTTGTTCAGCACAAACTAAAGAACTCCTGTGGGTTCAATATACCTGCAAACGCAGAACTAGCCGAGAAAACTCGGGAATTAAAGACAGAAATGATTCTCAAGTGTCGTAAGTGTAATACTTGTTTTTGCTATGCAAAATGTCTTGTGAAACATGAAGCAAAGTGTAAAATTCCCCCTGTAGTTACAAGTTTGGAGAAAGAACATGTACTGAGAATGTTCCGCTCTGGGGAATTTTCTCTTGACGACTCGAATTTGGTAAGTAGCTCCGATTTCTATGGTGAAATGTGCATCGTATGTAGGAGACCTTTTAGATCAAGTTTGGCAGTAGAAAATCACTTCAAGGAACAACTTGTGAATGGCACAAGCTATAAGTGTTTATTCTGCAGTGTTGCTATCAAAAATCTCAAGTTTCTTAAGAAGCTTGTTAGACAGCATCCTTGGAGGTTCTACTGTAGAGATTGTGAAACTACAGTCAGTAGTCATTCTTCCCTAAAAGAGCATGTAAAACTTCACAAACAGTCGAAGAGTGTAGTGTCGTTGATGACTCCATAAGGTGATCGGACAAGCAATCTTTGAAAAGAAATGGAAGCAGTGAGAACTGTCTGTCATTGTTGCAGACAACTTTTGGCTGTTCTGCTTGTGAGAAAATTTTCTTTAATCCGCGAGCATTAGCCACACATTTTAGAGTCCATAAGAGAGAAACTTCGAAACAATGCAAGGAAGGAAAAACTCAAAAAGGGAGAAATATCGGAACAAGGGAATAGTTCAACGAGCTGTAAAAGTGTTGGCGAAGAAATCACCGTCTTTATTACGGGAAAACCATACGGAGATGACGATGAGAGCACCAATGTGGACGGGTTGAATAATGACGATGCCAGTGATAATCTTCGGATAGTTTTAGCTGATCCTTTGGACCAAGACTTTTCTCTTTCGATCGACACAGTCTCTTCATCTAGTTAGCAGACTTTAAGCGGCATCTGCAATATTTCTGGAGCACCAGCCAATGCGTATGATGAGCTGGATTTAACAGTGAGCAACAGTGAAATCATTAGGCATGGAGATGACATTTATAGGGAACAAATTCCAAGAGATGACATCATTCATGATGTACAGCCTGATAATGAAGTTTAGAATGATCACTTTCACATGGATATTGATAATAGAGACTATCAGGCTTGTCTTCATGAAGAAATGGCAGTTCAACATTTTACCAAAAATTTCCATTATTTAAACGGCGACCATCACCGTAAGCAAAAGCTCCGTCGTAAAATTCATTCGAGGACTTTTGATGATGTCAATACGAGAACCCAAATGAAAGAATGTACTAGTAATTGTATAAGGGTGTTAGAAAACAGCAGCATTTCAGCTGAAACTGTAATCAGGAATGAGCAAAATCATAGCGTAGTGGTCAGTGAATTTGTACAAAATCTGAAAAATGAAGTCACAGTGTTTATTACAGAAAGAGATATAGTAGCATCTAGAGATGAAAAGAATGACACTGAAGATGTTGAAAGATATAATGAAGAAAGTATTGATCCTTTACAAAGAGATACAAATGATGTAGAGAGTGGAGGAATGACATCACTCTATAGGTGTCTGCATTGCCAGAAAGAATATTCTGCGCCAGAGGACTTGACAGCTCACGGGTTGATTCACAAATCTAAATACTTACGGAAGCAAAGTAATTTGGAGCCAGTAAGTCATCCCAAGTATAAATGCTCTGTCTGTTGGAGAGATTTCCTCTTTGACAGCGATCTTGGCGAACACATGAAGTCTCACATGCAGAAGTATAGGTGTCGTTACTGCGGGAAGAGATTCAAGTCTAATGGAGGTTTATTATGTCATTACAAAAGTCACACTCTTTCTCTGGACATTTTATACTCTTGTTATTTATGCCATGAGAGATTTGACGATGAAGAATCACTTAGTGCGCATCACGAGAAAGGGTGTCCTGAAGAGATGGAAGTAGAACTTTCTAGAGACGATATTGTAGCAAGTAGTCCAATATCATTTGAATCTGGGTCTGTATCAAATACTAGTCTTACATTAATAAATGAAAAGGAAAGTCCTATACAGGAAGATTATAAAAGGAATAGAAATGTAGAGTTAAATAATCTTGAAAGACATTCAGCTGGAGACTCTGAAATATTTCATAGAGAGGCT
Organism: Halocaridina rubra; assembly: GCA_037179515.1. Lineage (NCBI taxonomy): Eukaryota > Metazoa > Arthropoda > Malacostraca > Decapoda > Atyidae > Halocaridina > Halocaridina rubra. Next base: position 75,902 of record JAXCGZ010009682.1, read on the forward strand.
CTTGTCTGTAGTATTTGTAGCAGAGAATTCCTTTCGTTGGCTGCTCTTGGGTCGCACATGCGAACACATAATAAGAATCGCCCTTTTATTTGCTCTCACTGTAATGTGACATTCCGTAAGAGATCATCCCTCAGAGTACATCTATGTATGCACGAAAAAACTCTTCAGACGTGATACCAACCGGGAAATTATTTAGCAAATGAGTAGCGGCGTATGAAGCAGAATTTTTTTCTCGCATTTGTAGCAGATATAATGCAGAAATATCAGATCCCTTAGACTGTGATTTTCTGCACAGTGCTGAGAGTAGATTAAAAATTTGTCCTAAAAATGATGCTAGAAATAAAACCAGAATAATGTTCGAAGATAAAGCTTTAGTAGCCATAGCGGGAAAGACATCTCTGATGGCATATCATACGCGAGACCCGAGAAGTAGATATATTTGTCGAGTTTGTGGGAAAGTATGCAAGAAGAAAAACAGTTTTGTTCTACACTTGAAGACACATCCTGACGTAAGCCCATACGAGTGCAGTATATGTAATTTGACTTTCAAATCGAAACTGCAGTTATACTTGCACCTTGAAACTCATGATCTGCTCACTTATGAAACTAGCCAAGTAAATGACTCCTGTATTTGCATCCTGGAGAGCACAGAGCTGTGTACTGACGTTACTCTCTGGTAAAGATAGAACCTCCAGCTCAATGGAAAAAAATGGATCCTGAGTGTAGTATATCTGATAAGAACTTTAAATATAAAGATGTAATGAAATTTCATGTCAAAACTCATACTAGGCATCCACATTATTCTTGTAGTGTATGCCACCGTATGTTTCGTTCTGAAACATATCTTAGACTTCATCAGCATGAAAGTATTAAGTGTAATGTCAGTGATTCTGATACCTCAAATAAAGAAATATATGCAGATTCAGATCCTGTTGAATACTCATATTTTTCAAATGAAAGAACTGATGCTACTGCTGATACTACTACAATTGTGGAAAACGACAAGAATTATGAAAGTGTCCCCAGTAGTAGTCTAATAAATTCTGAATGGGATATTGGCAGAGAAAGTAAGAATGATACTGTGTTTAATACAGTAGCATCATCTGAAAACAGACTGACCAAATTACGAAAGAAAAATATATGTCCAGTTTGTTTGAAACAATGTTTGAAAAAATCTAGTTTTGTTCTACATTTGAAAATGCATTCAGGTATTGCGCCGTATGAGTGTAATGTGTGTGATGTAACTTTCCACAGAAAATTAGATGCACTCACTCATAGTAGGATTCACAAACATTTCAGAAAGAAAATGGCCCCACCTTCTGCCATTTCCAGTATAAAAACTTGTAAGAATGCTACGTACCCAGCGAGCGCTGCTGGTACGATATGTTCCCAGAATGAAAATATAACGAGTAAAGTTTCCCAGAATGATTTGGATATACTTAATGATGTAACAGTCAAGAAAAATGATCTTGTGAATTATAAGAAGACAATGCTTATCGCTCCTAATGCACTTACAATTAGAGAAACAAATATTGAAAACAAAACTTTGTGTATCAAAAATCCCATGTCAGGAACAAGAATAGAAAGAAGCAGTAAGGTTATATGCATTAATGCTGACGAATTTAAACTTAAAAAAAAAGGAGAAAGTGAGTTTAGAGCCACGAATATTTGTCCAGTGTGTAGAGAGCACATTAAAGGAAAGGGTAAGTTTCTCCAACATTTAAGAACTCACGCAGGTGCACCACCTTATTCTTGTAATACTTGCTCCATGACATTCCCTAAGAAATTTTCCTATTACAGTCACAAGGATGTGCACAGATATCCTCGCAGACAGGCTACTGACGTAGCAAGCCACATTTATGTCAATACTATGAGTGTATCTGATATTTTAATGAAGGCACCATTTGCTACCAAAGAATATGGTCTGGATGTTACCGGTCCTGATAATAAAAATTCCTGTTTAGAAGTATGTCAAGTGACTATTGGAAGTTTTAAAGATGCACTAAAGATCAGTAAGAGTGAGGCTCGGTTGAGAAAAAGAGGCATCTGTCCAGTTTGTCGAAAACGTGTCCCACACAGAGGCAGTTTTGTACAGCATCTCAAAAGCCATCCAGGTCTTGTTCCCTATAATTGTATGCACTGTTTAGTGCGTTTTCATGACAAAATGTCTTTTTTGCAACACATGAAAATGCATGTGGTCATGTCAAATACAGATAAAGTTAGTGATTATCATCATGATCTTGTTCCTGTGACTTCAAATGTCAGTACTAAAATTGAAGCAAATATCTCTCTAAGAGCATTAAGGAAGAAATTTATTTGTCCTGTTTGTAAAAATCAATGCCATAAGCAAAATGGTTTTATTCGGCATTTACAGAGTCATCTGGGTGTGCCTGTCTATGACTGTAGTACATGCACAATGACTTTTTCCAACAAATCTGAACGGGGCAAACATGAATTATTACATAAAAGTTCCAAGAGCATCGAAAATCAGAATGCCATGGTTACTGAAGAGACTACAGAGATCTTTTCATCCTCTGAATCTTTTTCTTCTGCCAATATGGGAGTTCCTCTTGGAATGTTGCCTTCTCAAGATGTCATCACAGAGATGACTTGTAAAACAAACACATTCATCGATAATCAGCAATTATTAGTTACTGAAGAACATGATGGAGTCTCTGAAAAAAATACAATAAATTCTATAAGACAGAAAAAAAGTATAATTTGTTTAAAGGAAGATGCAAGTGCTGTATCAATAAACAAAGATGCTGCTAAAGCAAATGCTGAAAAGGATTCTGTATCTCGGCTCGCTACAGATGGGTCGTATATATTTACTGTTGAAAAAGAGAAGAATAATGATATCGGCATCAATCGCAGTATAATAAATTCAGCGAAAGATAGTAGAATTTTAAATTTGCAATGTAGTCTTTGCAAATAATCTTTTCTTTTCATAAAAACATTCATAAAACAACAAGATGATTATCACCAGAATGAACTCCACAGAAATACTTGTGCCGTGTGTATGGTCAATCTGAAGAGCCGAGTTAGCCTTGCAATGCATATGCGAATCCATACACGTAAATATAAAAGTTGTAATACTCAATTTGCCAATGAAACAGGATTCAGTAAGAATAACGTTAATTTTACAGTGAGATCGCCAAGCAGGATCTTGTATAAATGCAACCACTGCAACCGATCGTTCAGATTCAATTCCCTCTTAAAGCGACACATTGTAACGCATTTTAATGTATGGAATTGCCCACTTTGTTCTGCAGAAAGTCTAGGAGGTGCCCATTATAAAAGGCATTTAAGATCTAAGCATAAAATTCCTCATCATCAGATCAACATATATAAAACTATTCCTTTTGTTCATTCATCTAGACAAAGTCTTCTTCAAGAGAAGTCAAGAAGAGACTGTAGTTTGAAAACTTTGATCAAATTGAATGTAGATTCAGCTCATGTTATTGAACATATGATTGAAAGGATGAATTTCAGTAAGAGTGAGAGTGAAACAATTGAAATCAATGGGAAAATGAATAAAGAAGAGGCAGGAGGAGAAGACAGACTTGATGCATTAATTAATCATGAAGGAATTGAGAGAGACAGTGTAACTTTCGGAGAAAAATTGCCCTTCTTGAAGACAGATAACACGAAGTTCTTAAATAAACAAAGTTTCATGCATAATGTAAACTTGCATACTGAATCAATAGATTTTGAGTGCCCACTCTGCCATTTGAAGTATGTAAATGAGGAAAAATGTAATAAACATATGGAGGAGGTACATAAAAGTGGTCAAAAAGACGAGGAAATGCAGTGACAAATCATCATATGGAGAAGTATCTCAGAGAGAAGGGCAGCCCTTGAAATTGGATGAAATTCATAAGGTATTGCCAAATAGTAAATGTCTGATAAATCCTGTTGAAATTCATATTGGTGAATTTAGATGCATGCACTGTAAAAAGCATTTTTCAGATAAACAAGATTTAGATGGTCACATATCTGAACACTCAGATGGAAATATCAACCATGGAAGCGTTCCAGTATTTCTAAATGGTCACGACTTGACCAAGCCTTTCTCGAGTTCGTGTTTTTCCAGTTGTAAGCAAAGTCAGAACAATTTGCAAAAAGCAGATTTGACTGCAGACATTGATGAGGCATCTGATAATGAGTTTTTGAGTAGGGTTGAAAAGTCAGTTAATGTTAAGCACATTCATAGAGAAATTTGTAATGAACAGTATTCTACTTCATCTAGAGCATTGATAGACAATACTAAACTCGAGCGGAAGAATCTCACGGGAAAATTTGCTGTCAATTATTCTTTGGGTAAGGAATTGTATTCATGCACACATTGTGACAGAACATTCACAAGATACCAGAAGTTGGTAAGTCATGAGAAAACTCATCTTGAACCTCTTTTGTATGATTGTGAGAAATGTGCTTTGAGTTTCCAAAGAAAAGAGCAGTATGACACCCATTGGAAAACTCATTACAAGGTCTGTACAGGTTATTATATGTGTCCAATTTGTGACAAGAAAATAATTCAAGCTCCAATCTTTAAAAGGCACTTTGAAAGCCATGGTGTGTCCTTTGAGCATCTTGTACCTACTAGAGTCAATGTGGGAAAAGAAACAGTTATCAAGAGCATCGCCGAGAATGAAAAAGCTTCTGCATCGAATGCAGCCACCCATAGACGCATAGTGTCTAATGACACGAGGATGGATAAATCACCCAATTATAATGAACAGTTGAACTTGACTTTGCCTCAACACATTGAAAGTGGCCAATCCCTCGCTGAAACTACAACTCATCTTAAGAATGAAATTAGATGCACTTATTGTCCCAGTACTTTCACTCGGATGGGCAACTGGAAGCGTCATCTCAAAATTTACGCTATGGAATCCCTTACCTGTACTTTCTGTGGTAAGTTCTTTTTAAAGCAGTCACGTTGTTTGCAGCATGTGAAGAGACATTCGGGGAAGGATTCTAAATGTGAAATTTGTTTCAAGCAGTTTGTAAGAAAAAATGAATTCCATATGCACCTGGAGAGTCATAACATTTGATAGCATATCAAACTCCTAAAAGCAGTGAGAGTACAGCAAAATCTGCAGACAAAGCTGCTGCTGCTGTCTTTCACAGTGATGAGGGTAAAATTTCACACATAATGCAAGGTTGCAACCAGCTCAGTTTAACTAAAGCTGGAAATAAAAAAGATGCTGGTATCAGTTTCAAAAGTCCAAGAAAAGTTAGTAAAGAACTACATTCTGCAATTAGTAAAAATGTTGTTTTAGCTCGCAATAGGGCACATGTTATTCTTGATGAAACCAATATTAAACAAGCTGAAAAAGATTTTTCTGCTATTATTCATAACAGGTATAAAGCTGAAAGTAGAAGAAATGAAAAACTTTCTGTTCCTGATATGGGCATAATTCACCTTAGTGAATTTGTCATACCTAAAGAATCTGTTACAAATGCTGTTACTGAGAAATTTGATGGCAAAAATGAAGGTTCTTCTGGTGTAGAAGAGGCTGTGAATATGCTAATTAAGAATTCTGATCAAAGCAAAAACACAAGCACAACTTTTCCCTTACCTGTAACGAATGTTGATGATGAGAGCCAAGCCAGATTGATCAATCTCGTTTCCATCAAGCATAATAATGAGCCATATAAGCATACGGTGTATAATAACTCAGATGCGTCAGGTAATGCATTTTTAACTACTTCAGTTAACGTGTCTCATCCTTGGCCTAATCCCAGCATTAATGTAAAATTGTTTCGTAAGACAACATCAACAGTTGATGGGTTTGTGTGTAATGTCTGTCAGAGTGAGTTTAAACAGAGTTCTTCTTTAATGAAACATAGGAGCATTCATTCCTATATTAAATCTCATGTATGCAACATATGCAACAAAGCATTTTCGAGCATTCTCCGTTTGCAGAAACACTCAATGATGCATGATAAAAGCAAAAATTTCACTTGTAAAGAGTGTAACACTATGTACTCACATCGTTGCAAGTTACTGAGGCACATACACCATGTCCACAACATCAAAGTGGCAATGCTTGGTGGTAATGCTCGTAAACTTGTTTTAGAAGAATTCACAATAAGGAAAGAAACAACTACTGATGTAGAAGTGAATAATCAGAGTGACGTTGCCAGCGTGTCATTAGCAGAAACCGATACGTTTGTATGTGTCGTGAGTCCTTCACCAACATCTGGAATTTGCCCTTCGCCAAAGCTTGGACGATAATTTGTTAAGTCATTCAATCAACAAATCTTTTCAGTGTCCACTCTGTGATGTTTTCATGAAGAGTGTTTATGAGTGGCAAAAGCATATTAGGTGTCAGCACTCAATAGATCCTGCTGCTTTTAAAATTGAGAAGTGCACACACATGGAATCTTCCAGTGTGACTTTTGCATCATCAATACAAGAAAATCAGTATAAGAAATTGAAATCCAAAGTATGTCAGCTGTGCCAGAAGACTCTACCCAGTGTCGTCAGTCTGAGCGCTCACTTGTACAATCACATATCAGGAGTAAAAGACCTGATGTGTAAGGAATGTGGAAATGAGTTTCTGCATCGTTATACATTAAAGAGACACTTGGAAATGAAGCACAATATGAAGCTCATGAAACACAAAATATCTAAGAAAATCAAAGAAAATAGATTGGAATTAGCTTCTTTAGATAACAGATCTTTGTCTAGTAAGCTAAACCAAGTTTCTTTATTAAGAGCAAAAAGTAAAAATCTGAAAAAGGCTCTGAAAGGAAAGGATAACAAACCCTCTTTCAAACCACATAAGACATTGCTTTTTTGAGAGGATAAATGCTCTTGTCAAGCCTGTGGAAGATCTTTCAGTAATCAGTACAAACTGGATAATCATTTAATTTCGCATTCCAGGCATAAACTCTTTAAGTGTAGTTTTTGTGAGTCTGCCTTCAAAAGGGCCTTTGACATGAAGCGACACATATTGATCCAGTTGGTAACTCCATGTTTAAGTGCCCCATATGCAATAAAGAATTCATTTATGAATCTTTCTGAAATCCCACATGACTCGTCATACGGGCTTAGAGAAAAGCAAGGGTGATATCGGAGATGAAGATGTCTACGAATGTGCTGTCGAGAGGAACGACGACGAAGGGGTTACGCTGTGTCAGCTACAATCGTTATCTATCAATTATATAAGCCACTTTATCCAAGAAGGCGACGAGGATAGAAGGGAACACGTCGATGGACTTGTTGAAGATATTGCAATTGATATAAAAGAAGAAATAATAGAAGAAAACCTTTTGGATGAAATGGAAGATGTTACTCCAAAGGGTTATCAGCTTTATGATGAATCATATCTAGAAAAGGAAGGTGGAAATTATGAAGAGGCATTTCAGCTTTACATTTCTGATGTGACGTCGGGTGATAAAATATATGGAAGTTTAGGAAATGCGTGTTCAGTCAAAAAGAGAAATGGGTACCATGATGATGACATTGAAAAACCATGTCACAGTCTATAAAGACTGCGTAAAATAATTAACAAAAAAATATCTCGTATGCTTTTCCTGAAATTATAAGATTGAGGGTTACTGTCTGTAGATTTTGCTATCTAAAGAACTACACAGACTATTAAAAGCTACAATGCCCATGTATACAAGGATCCTCATATAATGTCAGGGTTACATTCCTGACAGGCGACTTAAGTCGAAAATCTACGTATGTCGGAATTCTTAAAAAATTGCTAAAACTATTCTTAATAATATTCCTAAACTTTAAAATTAACATAATATACAGGCACTGTTCAATATATATGTAACGTACATACATAAAAATATCTGTACTATATTAATCTTCAATACCTGTACTGTGTTACTGTATAGTACAAAACTGTAAATAGCACCTGTACCGTATACTGAACTCATGTGATGTGCTTACATAGGGAGGGAGAGATTTGCTTATCAGGAGAAAGCTTGCTATGTCAGCTGCTGACGATACAGGGGCAGGCAGGTTAGTCTGGAAAGGCAAAAGAACATCAATACATAATCTATAGAAAATAAAACTATGCGATATAAATCGCACATATGAACAAAAGATATTACACTAGTATCGTATTTTCTATCAAATTAATGGCTTTATATATTTATTTTTGTATATACAGTTGTTGTTTTTTTTTAAATTTAATTTAATTTAAAAAGAAAAAATACTGATCTATAGTTTTTCTTTTTAACCCAATATCCTTTATTAAATATTAGTACCACATCTGCCAATTTTCACTCCTTGGGTACCAATCCTAATTTTATTAAATTATAGAATAGTGCAATTAGTGGACTACTAAGCTCTGCCTTATACCTCTTTAATACACCTTGATCATTTTTTCTGCGCTTTTTTAACCGCGATATTGCAATAATGCCCCTAAAAAATAATAGTAAAAAAATACGAAATTCGCAAATAACGCCCATGCAAAAAAATTTGAGAAAAAGAATTTTCATTTTAGTAAAACATCGACCGCCTCGGAGGCACTTGTCTGCCATCCTCCTCCTCTTCTCCCGCTTAATGTGATCGGATATTATGAAAAAAATTGAAAAAAGCATTAAGAACAAACAGCAAACATATTTTCAGTGCAATATCATCAGGGAAATAGCGTGTGAGGGTGCATCAGCTGATACGGAAGTAGCAAAAAGTTTTCCGATAGAGGTTTGTTCTCCCGCATCCTCCTCCTCTTTTACCGCTTAATGCGATCGAATATTATGAAGAAAATTGAAAAAAAGCATTAAGAAGAAACAGCAAACAAATTTTCGATATAATATCGTAAGGGAAATAGCGTGCGAGGGTGCATCAGCTGATTTGAAAGTGGCACAAAACGTTAGCCAATAGAGGTTCGTTCTCCCCCAAACTCCTCCTGTTCTGCCGCTTAATGCGATCGAATATTATGAAGAAACTTGAAAAAATGCATTAAGAACAAACTGCAAAATATTTTTTATATAATATCGTAAGGGAAATAGCGTGCGAGGGTGCATCAGCTGATACAGGAGTGTGACAAAACTTTAGCCGATAGAGGTTCGTTCTCCCGCAACCTCCTTCTCCTCTGCTGCTTAATGCGATCAAATATTATGAAGAAAATTGAAAAAAAGCATTAAGAACAAACAGCAAACAAACTTTCGATATAATATCGTCAGGGAAATAGCGTGCGAGGGTGCATCAGCTGATACGGAGGCGGCAAAACATGTGCATCCTCGTGCTCACTGCCACCATCAGTGTTGCCAGAATAGATGAATGAGAGAAATTCTAAATAAAAAAAATATACATGTAAGCTGGTAAGCTCTTTCAAGTATCTTAAAGATGAAGTAAATTTTTATTTATATTACAGTACTAACATCTTGTAATTAGTATATATCTTAAAATGTACCATGCATTTGAAAATAAAAACATCCGCTTTATCTGACAACACTGGCCACCATGCATGTCCCAGTGTATGCCTGTTGCTCACTGCATAGTAGAGTGCATTAATTTGTTTACTATACAATAACTCTATATATTTTTTATGCTGTACACTATTTGCATGTTAATATAAATAACTACAGGTCTTTCTGCTTTGTTATGTACAGTACTTATAAAATATGTTTTACTTATCTTACATCTTTGGCATAGTGTGTCTATGTAAGGTTGTGGAACATATCTATGCCCTTTATCATTGTTTCCTGTGGAAAATGACTTGTTTTTTCACGCGATTTTCCATTTACCCATCACTTCTGAGAACCTATCTTTGCATTATTCTGCGAACTAGGTGTACTCTAGCATAAATATCATCAGGTCCCAGAGATTTATGAGTCTTTACTATATCTATTTCTTTTATTACATCCTTCCTTGTAATATTTATTGTACTAAGTATATTATAAGGACAATCTGTGTACAGTGATCCTTCGCTCTATCGCGTTTCTTGCCTCGCAAATTCACCGTACCGCAATATTTTTTGGCAAATTTTGTTTGGGGGGGATATATGCAAAAATATTAAAATATTAAAAAAAAAAAATTTTCAGTATTTTCATTTTTTTATTGAAAAAAACATATTTCAATATTTAATTGATAAAAAAATTAATTTCCCAGGCTACGAATAATAAAACAGTAAAAAATTGTAAAACACATAAATTTAGATATATAACTCACAGTATTGCATCATGTGAAATAGTGTCCAATAGCGTACAATGTATTGGGGTCGCAGCTACGTGAACTAGCATATATATTTATATTTCCAGTAGTTTCCTGATATTATTGATAAAAAAACGTATTTCTTAGCCTAAGAATAATAAAACAGTAAAAAATAGTAAAAAACATAAATACTAACAGTATTGTACCATGTAAAATACGATACCGGTATCAGCGTTTCGGAAAACGAAAAGGGTCGAACCTACGTAAGATAGTACATACTGAAATTTTCATTATTTTATTGATAAAACAAGTATTTCCTAGCCTAAGAGTAATAAAACAGTAAAAAATAGTAAAAAACATAAATTTAGATATATAACTCACAGGATTGCATCATGTGAAATAGTGTCCAATAGCGTACAATGTATTGGGGTCGCACCTACGTGAGCTAGCATATATATTAAAATTTCCAGTAGTTTCATGATTTTATTGATAAAAAAACGGATTTCTTAGCCTAAGAATAATAAAACAGTAAAAAATAGCAAAACTCATAAATACTAACAGTATTGCACCATGTAAAATGCGATACCGCTATCAGCGTCTCGGACAAAGGCTTGCACCATCTTCCATTGTCTCGCCTCGCTCGTTCAGTCTAACTCACGTGTGCGCCGTTCACGTTGTGCTTATTAATACGTTGTGCTTGTGATTTATTTTCTTCACTTATTTCAACCTCTGCAATGTCTCCCAAGCATCCTTCATCTTCTAAGGCTTCTGGTAGTGAGCCTAAGCGGCAAAGGAAAATGTTAACCATAACAGATAAGGTGAAACTCTTACATATGCTGAAAGAAGGAAAAAGGTTTACGGTTGTCGGCCGCTATTTTGGCCTCAATGAATAACAGCCGTAAACCTGTTATTGGCTGCGGAATAATTTCCTATAGAGTCTACACACCATTACCACCTCATTCATGGTAAGTTTACCTATCACACACATATAAATTTACATTGCATGCTGTTTTTTGTAAAGTAAAGGGTGGGTTTTTAACAGTGCAGGGAGGGTGTATACAGTAAACGTAAAAGTAATTGTAAAATACCTATGTACATGAGTATGTCATATAAGTTTACGCTTGCATGCTGTTATTTATGAAGTAAAGGGTGGTTTGTTAACAGTACAGGGAGGGTTTATACAGTTTATACAGTGTAAACGTAAAAATAAATTAAAATATCTATGTACATATAGGATGATCCTACTCCGCGTTTTTCCTGTCTTGCGTCGGGTCCCAGAACCGAAACTTCGCGATAATTGAAGGAACACTGTATATTTATTCTACTTTTGGAATATATTCCAACTTTTCATTGGTAAATACAGATAAGAAATATTCATTTAAACATGTACACATCTCTTTATCATTATCTGTGAAATGACTGTTGGCTACTCCAGCTGGTCCAACTTTTAACCCCTAGAGGACCAGGAAGGAAGGGTAAGGGAAACTAGACAAAAACAAATTTATGGATATATAAAAATTAAAAAGAAATGGATGAAAAAAAAAGAAAAAATTTAGCAGCCTTTGTCGTAAACTCAAAATGACATTATATGAGGACTCCCTGTATAATTAAATATACATAACATTAATATAAGCTATTTTTTATTTAATAAACATCCTTCCATACAATAATTTAATTAGTAATTAGGAATTCTCAGACGTAACTTATCAAGCATGGCTATATGCCTTGCTGGCTAGTACAGTGGTAACGCGCTGGCTTCGCATTCACGAGGTCGAAAGATCGGTTCCCGTTCAAGACTGAGAGTTTAAGCTGTTTACTGGCAGGAACTGCTGTGATTGGACACCACAGTGGGGGGTTGGGGCTTGCCCTGGCTGACGAATACCCATTGTATTGAAATGGAAGTAAAGTTTGTTTGCTTTGTTTTGTTTTTGTTTTTGCTCAAACTATTTTTTTTTTTTTTAAGAGTGTGACACCGGGACAGGCAGAAACTGCCCTCATCAATAAAGGCCCGGGCACGAGAATATACCAAGACGAAGGAAAAGAAAAAGGTTAAGGGCAAGGCAGAGATGAGGTAATGACACACAAAGGAAAACGACAGACAGAAATAAACAGTCAAAGTACAGGGGACCCAGAGATATGGAGGACTAGGCTCTGAGATGATGATAGATCTGCTTTTTGAAGGATGAAAGGTCATAAGAATTAGGAAAGTCAGAAGGAGGAAGAGATTTCCAGAGTCTGGAGGTAGATGGGAAGAAGCAGTCACTGCACCGACCAATCTGCGAACTACAAATCTCCACACAGTACCTGTGAGATGAGGCTGCTTGGCGAGTGTTACGCAGCCTCGGCAGTGGAGGAGGGATGCAACTCGCCAACTCATCAGAGCAGTGATGGAAGTAGTAGCGATAGAAAAGCAAAAGGGAAGATATATTACGGCGAAGAGAGAGAGAATCCAGGTTGGAAGTAAGAGAAGGATCATTAATGAGTTTGACTGCCTTAGATTCAACCCTATCAAGAATGTGTGAGCAGTATTCTAAGCAGGGGTGGATAAGACCTTTGTAAATTTTAAGTAACTGCAATGAGGAAATGTAATGACGAAAACGAAACAAAACCCCCAATTTTTTGGATGAAGATTTAGAAATTTGGATTATGTGATTCCTCCAAGACAAGTTAGAGGCTATATGGATTCCTAATATATTGATTGAGTTAAGAGGGTAAATTTCATTAGTTTCAAAGACAATAGGGTTATCAGGAGGAGAAGAAGATAACAAAGTTTAACAAACTTTATTTCCATATCAATACAATGGGTATTCGTCAGCCAGGGCAAGCCCCAACCCCCCACTGTGGTGTCCAACCACAGCAGTTCCTGCTAGTAAACAGCTTAAACTCTCGGTCTTGGACGGGAACCGATCTTTCGACCTCGTGAATGCGAAGCCAGCGCGTTACCACTGTACTAGCCAGAAACTGTGTCTTGGAGGCATTGAATTTAACTAAATTTTGAGTGACCCATTCAGATACTCTCTGGAAATCGGAGTTGAGAGTAGAAGAAAGAGTGATACGAGATTGATTACGAGTAACAGATGAAGGTTATGAAGAAAAGGCAGAGGAAAAGTGAAGGGTAGAATCATCGGCAAAGGCATGAAGAAGAGAGGAAGATGGGGATTGTAGAAGATCATAGATGAAGAGAAGGAAGAGAGTAGGTGAAAGAACAGAGCCCTGTGGAACACCACTGGTAACAGAGAAAAGGCTAGATGTCGCGCCATCAACAACTACAGATATAGAACGGTCAGTGAGAAAACTGGAAATCAGAGAACAGAAAGAAGGGGTAAAGCCATAGGCAGGGAGTTTGGCCAACAGAGCCTTGTGCCAGACTCTGTCAAAAGCCATATAGATATCAAGGGCAACGACAAAGGATTCCCCATAGTTCCTCAGAGAAGATGACCATACATGAGTAAGATAGGACAGGAGATCACCAGTGGATCTTGCCTTGCGGAAGCCGCACTGGTGATCAGAGATAAGTGATTAAGATTCAAGGTGTTTCAAGAAGTGAGCATTGAGCAAAGTTTCAAAAACTTTAACAATAGAGGAGGTTAGAGCAATAGGTCGGTAGTTAGAAGGAATAGAGCGGTCACCCTTCTTAGGAACATGTTGAACTAGAGCATGCTTCCAAGATGAAGGATAGATACTGGTTAACAGAATGAGGCGAAAAAAACGGCAAAGTACGGGAGCCAGTTCATCTGCAAACTCCTTAAGGAACCTTGCATGGATACCATCAGTACCAGATGCCTTGTTCGTCTTTAGCGAGCGAAGAACCTTATGAACTTTGCGTGAAGAAAGGATAAGGGAGGACATAGGGTTAGAGAGGGGAAAAGACTGAGGAACAGGTGCGCTGGAATCGTTGATAGAAGAGTTGGCATAAAAATGAGAGCCAAAGAGAGTGGCTTTGTCTGTGGGAAAGCAAGCTATAGAACCATCAGAACGAATGAGAGGGGGAAAGCTTGAGGTACAGAAGTTTTTGGAGAGGTTTTTGGCTAAGGACCAGAAGCATTTGTCAGTGGGAGAGGAGTTAAGGTCATCAACTTTCCTTCTTATAAAGGAAGCCTTAGACCTTCGAATCTGAGCTGTACAGCGATTCCTAGCTATAATTAAAGCAGAGCGAGTTAAATTGGAAGGAGAGCCTTGGTAAGATCGATGAGCCTGATTCCTAGCCTGGATAGCCATGGAACAGGCACGGTCAAACCAAGGTTTGGGGGAGAGAAAGTTTTTGTAGAAAAGGGGATGTACACCTCCATTCCCGTGGTCATGATCTCGGCAACTTTTAGAGCTACCTGATCAGGGTTGCGGGACCGAAAGCAATAGTCATCCCATGGGAAGTCAAAGAGAAAGTTATGCAAATTTTCATGTTGGGTTCGCTCGAAGTGCCAAAGGCGGCGCTGAGTAGGAGGGATTGGTGTTGGGGGAGCGAAAATGGAAGAGATAGAGATCATAGAGTGGTCAGATTTACCAAAAGGGGAAAGCACAGAATAAGAGTAGTGTGAAGGGTTAGAAGTAAAAAATAGGTCAAGAGTGTTTGCAGCATGTTCGTGATGATCAGGAACGCGAGTAGGATGTTTGATAATTTGATCCAGATCGTGAGTAATAGAGAAAGCAAGGGCCTCGCTTCCTCCCACATCAATGTGTGAAGAATGAAGCCACTCACTGTGGTGTACATTGAAGTCTCCAATGTAGAGAACTTCGGCATGTGGGTGAGAATATAGCAAGGACTCATGGCACGAGGAGAGATATTCAAATAAAGACACAAACTCGGTGGAGTTTGGAGAACAGTAGCAGAAGCAAAGGATGATAGTGGTAGTGGAGAGATAGACTTTTAGCCAGAGAACATCAAAGCCAGGAGATTCAAGGTCCATGAGCCTCACAGTAGGAGTGTTAATGTTGCATTATGCACAGACCCCACCTTTGGAACGAAAACGAGTATACAGATTATAGTGAGAGATTTGGAATGGGTCAGTAGAAGCATGTATAGACATTTTATCTGTTACTCAATAAGAAGAATTATTCAGTAATAAATTCATAAGAAGAATTATCCAATAATAAGATTTATACTTTTACATACACAAATACAATAAATACTAATTACATAATCATTAATTACTTATTGTATATGTTAAGTGCTTTGGATGATAAAAGAACTTCATATATGAGCAAACACTTATACTTCCTGTACACTATACCAATTTTGTACCACCTAAGTCAGTAGAATTCTGTACTTTATTGTTTCCCTAGAGATGCAATAATAATATTGATAATAATAATAAAAGAGATAAAAATGGCTACATCTATGTGAAGCAGAAAGAACTGGCAAATAGTGTTATATCTTATGAATGTGAGAAATGTTGGTATAGCAACTTTAAAGTCAAAGTTAAAGTTGGTGGAAATGAAGTAGTTAGCCATAAAAATAATTTCACCTATGCTGCAGACATACTCCATCCAGAAGTCCTATTTGTACAACAGGAAATAAGGAGAAAGCTACTAACATCCAAGAGACTGCACAGCAAATCTTTACCCAAACAGGTCAGTCCATATCAGAAGGTGCCTCAACTCAACTACCACCTGTCAAGGGATATTTCTACCACTTATCGCAAAATATATACTGCAAGGTGCAATCTGAGGGACTGCAAGGAAAATACCAAAATGATGCTAACATTACCCAACAAATTTGTATGATACCAGCTTTGGCATTCATTCCACCAGATAAAGAGATTGATGCATTTGAGACACTGCAAGAGACCATGCCACCTGAAGCTGATCCTATCATAGACTACTTCAAAGATACATAAATTGGAAGAACATGCCGACATAACAGGTGAGCTCAATGTTTCCCTGTTAGCCTATTTATTTATGATTGTGTAGTTGAAGATTTACCTCGCATTAACAACTCCTTGGAAGGATGGCATAACCATATGCAAGCTAACAATACTTCCTTAAATCTGAGTACTGTATATAGAAATTTCTTGAAGTGTTGAAATGAGAGCTGGCACTGACCAGTGTCACCATCAGTCAAATGCTTGCAGGACATCAGCATTGCCTAAGCAAATGTTTCCAAGATTCGACAGTCAGAATAGCAAATATCGTACCAGGACTCGGAGTTCCGTCATATGTTGGACTTTTTGAGAAGTATAGCCCACAGTTTGCAATTTTAGTTGTATAATTATAGATATAAATATATAAATCTTATTATTAGATTACATGAAAAGTAAGAATTAATTATTGTATATGTGTAAAGCCCAAAATTTTCAATTTTAGTGGTATAATTATAGTAACAGATCCAACCCAGCCACTGAGGGGGACAAGCCAGCCTCAACTTTGTGCCGGTCCCAAGCCCGGGTAGATGGGGAGGGTTGGCGGCAGGAAGGGCATCCGGCCAGAAAAATTTTGCCAAAACCAAAATATGGCCAGTACAGATAACTGGCCAGAAAAATCGACCCCACATAAAAGTGGGAAAAGATGTAGACGAACAAGAAGAAGAAGAATTATAGTAACAGATCCACCAATAAGGTTCCTGGAAGGAAGCCAGGCCACTTTCTGTACATCTTCTTTGTTTATCATCTCATAAAGTTTTGCCATTGTGGCTCTTGGTCTTTTTTCCCACTTGTTTTATTGATTGCTGACTTCAGTGCAGGGACTTGCTGTCAGTATTCAAAAATACAGGCATTCTGTTAAACTTGTAATTGTCCTTAGACCATTGTGTGGCATGATCCCAAATAAATTGCATTATTAACTCTTTCTAATATAGCTAGAGCTTCAGCAGCTAGAGTACTGTTCAGAATCCTTTGTATCTTATCAGTTGAATACTGCAAGCCTAGCTATTTATTGTTACGATCTGGAAGAATTTTCTCAGTGAATACCTACCTTGTAGACATTGTGTTATGTCCTATGTCTTCATTATAAACTTCAAAAGTTTTCCAGTCCTCTAGTCCCTTCTCCTTAGTCTATAACATTTAAATTTGCATTGAGAATAGTAGGTTGGCCCATAGCACCAGCCACTCTTTGCAGTACTACAACTAAAGGTATTTTGGATTCAATTAGGACTGGCCAAGACAGCTCTATACTTCCTTCAGTCACAGTTCTCTCCTTATTCCAACATCTACCCCAAATCCAAATATTCTGGCTTATTTGTTACACATCTCTTTCTTTCCCTTTATATTTGACAAGTCACAACACTTCATATCTCTGTTTTTCTTTACTTAGTTTTTCTCGTCACTATAATTATGGTAGGTTCGTAACTTATGGCCCCTAGTACCTGGCAAAGAGGGAAGCTAAACATCTACATGGATATTCTTGACGCCACTCTTGGCGTTAGGGTAGCACTCTTGGTGGTAGTAATAATTCTCCACATAACTTTGCATCTCCTGATAGTTCTGCCTCTTTCACTATATACTTTTCTAACATCTAGAGTCTGTGGATCACCACTTGGGTACATCCCTCCATAACCTCCTCCTTCACTGTAACCCAGCTGTCTTACCATGCATCCCCTGACCTGTTTTGACTCTTACTATAATCGTATTCATGTTTCTTCTCCAAAAGTGGGGTCTGTGCTTACTGCAACACTGACGTTTTTTTTGCAAGGCTCATGGACCTTGAATTTCCTGACTTAGGTGTTTTCTGGCTGGAGATTTCTCTTTACCTCTGCTACTACTCTCAATGCTTGTCTGCTTTTTCGTCCTTTGAATTTCTGTCCTCTTGCCGTGAGTCCTAGCTATCTTCTCACCCACATGCTGAAATTCTTTACATTGGAGACTTCTTTGTACTGACATACCCGACATCTTTGATTTTCCATGGGATGACTACTGCCCTAAAAGTTGCTGTAATCATAATCTCGGGAAAGAAGACATTCATCCCCTCCTCTATAAAACTTTTTCTCCCCTAATCCTTTATCCAGTCATACTAAGCCTCTACTTCTGCTTTAACTTGCTCTGCTTTTATTACAACTAGGAATTGCTGCATTGCTCATATTCGAAGCTCAAAAGCTTTCTTTTGAAAAAGGAAAGTTGATTATCTTAACTCCTCTCCCACAGATAAATGTTTCTGGTCCTTAGCCCAAAACCTCTCCAAAAACTTTTATAACTCAAGCTTTCCCCTCTCATTCATCCTGATGAGTTCTATAACTAACTCTCTCATTGACAAAGTCACTCTCTTTGGCACTCTTTCCTAAACGATTCCAGCGTGCCTGTTCCTCGTTCTCTACCCCTCTCTAACCCTATGCCCTCCCTTATTCTTTCTTCACGCAAAGTCCATAAAGTTCTTCGCTCTCTAAAGACAAACAAAGCATCTAGACCCGATGGTATCCCTGCAAGGTTTCTCAAGGAATTTGCAGATCAGCTGGCTTGCATGCTTTTCCGTCTTTTTCACCTCATTTGTTCAACCAGTATCTATCCTTCAACATGGAAATAGGCTCTAGTTCAACCTGTTTCTAAAAAGGATTACCACTTTTATTTCCAACTACCGACATATTTCCGTAACCTCTGCTATTGCCAGAGTATTCGAAAGTTCAATTTTCACTTCTTCAAAAATACTGAATTTATCCCGATTATTTCCGCAAGGCAAGATCCACGTGTGACCTCCTGTCCAATCTCGCTCATGTATGGTCATCTTCTCTGAAAAAATATGGGAAATACTCTGTCATTGACCTTGATATTTTTAAGTCTTTTGACAGATTATGACACAAGGCTCTGTTGGCCAACTTCCAGCTTATGGCTGCCATATCTCTATGTCCTCATACACTGACTATTCTTTCTGCTTATCCTTTTCCTATTGTGTATCATTACCTCATCTCTGCCTTGTCCTTAACTTTTTACTTTTCCTTTGTCTTAATGTTTTCTTTGTGCCCTGGCCTTTATTGATGAGGGCAATTTTCTTGCCTGTCCTGGTGTCACACTCATAAAAAAAAATTTTAAATCTATAGAGAGGTCTTATCCATCCCTGCTTAGAATACTGCTCACACATCTGGGGTGCTTTTTCTTATATTTTATCTCCTTGATAGGGTTGACTGTAAGTCAGTCAGACTCGTCAGTGACCCTTCTCTTACTTCTAATCATGAGTCTCTTCTTTTCATGGTAAGGTGTCATCCCTTCTTTGTTTTTTATTATTGTTACTACTGCCATTGTTGCTCTTATGAGTTGGCGAGTTTTATCCTTCTCCTACTGCTGAAGTCATGTATAACTCGCCTAGTGGTCTCGTCCCACAGGTACTGTGTGGAGATTTGTAGCTCGCAGATTGGTCGGTGCAGTGACTGATTCTTCCTATCCACTTCCAGACTCTGGAACCCCCTTCCTCCCTCTGTATTTTCCTTTTCTTATAACCTATTTTTATTCAAAGAGCGGATCTATTGCCATATCATGGCCTACTCCAGCCATATCTTTAGGTCTCCCTTACTTCTGCTATTCTTTCAGCCTGTATTTTTCCTATTGTGTATCATTTTATTTCTGCCTTTTCCATAAATATCTACTTTTTCTTTGTCTCAATCTTTTCATTGTGTCTAGGCCTGTTGAGGGCAATCTTCTTACCTTTCCCCGTCACGCTCATAAAAAATATACAGAAGCTTCCATACTTACAAACAATCGAATTATGATTATTCACAGATAAGAAGAAAAACTTACCCATTATCTACCCATGTAATAATGTATGATACTGTATTGTACTGTATTATTACATTATTATTAGTGTATTAAAATTCATTAATACTCTATACATTATGTTTTATGTAGTAGTTACGAAGCATTAGAGAGAACTGTAATTATTACACAAAGTTCCAAGATCCATTGTTCCAGATATCCCTGTTGAAGAGAATGATAGAGGTATTCTCTCAAAGAGTTAGTAGCCCTTTTCTCCAGAAATGTCTTCAACATTGAAGCACCTTTGCCTTTGAATACAAGCTTTGGAAGCTCAACCTTCATTGTCAGGTTATGAAACATTCCTTGATGAAACAAATCCCATGAAGAGAGACAAAGATCAGGAAAGTTTCACTTCCAGAGAGGTTCAAAGATTTTTTCCAAAAAATTATTCAGCAAAGATTGTTCTGTACTTGCTATGCCTTGGTGCTTTTCCAAGGTTTGGTAAAGATTAAATGGTAGTGCAGAAATCTGTGGATTCTTCATATGTTGGTGAAGCATCATTGTGGCTCACCAAATGCAAAACAATCTTTGCTGAAGACTTTTTTTCTGGAAAAGTGTCTTCAGCTCGTATTCCAAGGCAATAGGTTCTTCGTTGTAGAAGACTTTTCTGAAGAAGAGTGCTATTAAGTCTTTGGGAGAAGAATTCTTATCACTCTTTAACGTGATATGGTCCTGGAACTTTGAGTAATAATTGCAGTCCTCTCTGGTGCTTCACCAGCATATATACAGTATTGTACATACTTAATTCCACCTTATGATCATATTAAAATTCATTAATACTGTATATTTTGTTTTATGTAGTAGTTAAGTGTCTTTAATTTAAGTACTTTATAGCACTGCATATGTATGTACTGTGCAGTACATTTTTAACTTGACACAACTTACGAACAATCCTTCTCACGAACGGACTTCTGGAACCTAACTTGTTCGTAAGTAGGGGAGTCTCTATACTTTGTTGTGCTAAAACTAACAATTGTCTGTAATGCAAGGGAAAGTAGTTCATTAGGGACTTGATGCAGCAGCACCAGAAAAGAATTTGACTAACAGATAGACAGGTCTGATAATCATGTCAAGTATTGGTTAAAAGCTGCAATGTCTACATCAATAATTCACATTCTGTATCCTCAGCAACAGAGAAGGACAATTAAAACAGTTACAAAATTAAAGCTAATACTGCAGATGAGTAAAATACTTCCATGATGAGTTTGATAAACCAACACGAATAATGATGATAATAAACTAAAAGCTTGTAAGGTTAAAGAAATAACATTTTGTGTACTTTAACAGCATTCACAGAAGTCAACCAACCATTTATAAGTTATTCAGGTAAAGTTTAGACATTATTAATTTTCTTGGGAATAACCAACAAATGAAGAATAATTAAGGTAGTAACTATATAGACTGACTTTTTTAAGACACAAAAGAATGCTTCACACAATTATAGTGAAATGATAACTTACTTTAGTTTGATTTCTAAGGAATACAGTGTATAATTAGAAGTTTCATTTCATAAAAAAAAACTCAGTTATTTGAAAAGAACTACAGGGGGTCCTTGACTAACATCAGAGATCCGATCCTGAATTGTGATATAACCCTACTTTCAGTGTAAGATGGAACACAGTTAAATAAGCACCTATGCTAATGCAGTAGTAAAGTTTCTTCCTATTCCATGCATTTCACTATCTCTTATTTCTCTTCCAAGGTGATGGCTTTACTTTTCTTCGAAGCACTGCCATTGTGGTGGCTCTTCCCAGAATGCCTGCTTTCACCTGGTCAATGAATAGTCTACTCTCAGTTTTTTGCAGGCTACCGTACACAAAAATATTTACTCCACCACCTTCAAATAAAGTTGGGCTAAAACTTACTGGCTTATAATTAAATATAAGACAAACTGTACGGTACTAAAGGGGAAGGGCATGAGTTACGTTTGCTTAATAGTTCGTGGAGAACTCCCACTGGTTAATAACACAAATACACTAAATAATATTAACTGAACACTGCATAAATCCAGGCTTAAATGAAAGACTCATCAATAAAATATAAAAGTATATTGAAAAAAAACTTAATATTATATTGGAGAGCAATATTTCAGCTTAAAAGAAAAGGATAAATTTTACAAAAATAACAAAGAGTTATAGCTCCAGGCACGACTGCTGGACACATCAAAATAAACAACACTTAATATCAACAAAAATAATTGTTCAAAATCCAAAAACTTTATGCAATATTAAA
This sequence comes from Halocaridina rubra, assembly GCA_037179515.1. Taxonomy (NCBI): domain Eukaryota; kingdom Metazoa; phylum Arthropoda; class Malacostraca; order Decapoda; family Atyidae; genus Halocaridina; species Halocaridina rubra. The sequence goes on from JAXCGZ010009682.1 coordinate 97,931, forward strand.
ATAGAGTCACTGCTTGACAAATTCGACAGCACTAGTCCAAGGGGCGAAATGGGAGGCTCGTAAATTTACACGAATTTTACGAGTCTCTTAACAATA
>JAXCGZ010009683.1:7500-15000 GCA_037179515.1 Halocaridina rubra
ACTTTCTTCACAATCTTTGCATCATCTGCAAACATATTCATGAATGAATTTACAGACTCTGGTAGGTCATTTACATATACAAGGAACAATATATGTGTGTGTGTGTGTTTGTGTGTGCGTGTGTGTGTTTTGTTGTTGTGTGTGTGTATATATATATACGAGTATTTATATATGTATATATGTTTATATATGCTCATATGTATATATATGTATGCATGTGTGTATATATGTATGTATGTATGTGTGTATATATATATGTATGTATGTATGTGTGTATATGTGTATGAATGTATGTGTATGTATATGAATATATGTATATATATATATATATATATATATATATATATATATATATATATATATATATATATATGTATATATATATATATATATATATATATATATATATATATATATATATATATATATATATATATATATATTATGTATGTATATATATATATATATATATATATATATATATATATATATATATATATATATATATATATGCATAAATATGTGACATTGGCGGCAGTAAGTCTTCAGGACCCATAAAGTCAGATAGGCGTACTAGCGACCATAGAAACGGAGGTGGGAAATGTTCTCAGGTCAAGAGCCTAGGTAAGTCTCCCAAGGTGGAAGTAACCCATCCTCCGGATGTCTCGTTCTCTTGAAATTGTAGGGGATTCACTGTGCACCTTCAAATGTAGATTAGATAGACATATGACAGAGGTAGGGTGGGTATGATTAGATTAGTGATTATTAGAAGAATCATATAAAGAAAAATAGAATAAGTTAGTAGAGTAGAATGGACTAGCTTAAACATGATGAAAATATCATTCAGAAATTGAGCTGCCTCGGGTGTGCCAGTAGGCATGTTGCAGTGTCCTCTATTAATATGTTATGTTCTTATGTACATAACATATTAATAGTACATAACATATTAATAGCCTGCTGGCTAGTACAGTGGTAACGCGCTGGCTTTGCATTCACGAGGTCGAAAGATCGGTTCCCGTCCAAGACCGAGAGTTTAAGCTGTTTACTGGCAGGAACTGCTGTGGTTGGACACCACAGTGGGGGGTTGGGGCTTGCCCTGGCTGACGAATACCCATTGTATTGAAATGGAAATAAAGTTTATATATACATATATATATATATATATATATATATATATATATATATATATATATATATATATATATATATATATATATATATATATATATATATACATATATACATACATACACAAATATACATACATTTGCACACACACACACACACACACACACACACACACACACACACACACATATATATATATATATATATATATATATATATATATATATATATATATATATATATATATATATTATATATATATATATATATATATATATATGCATATACATACAATTATACATAAATATACATATATTACACACATATATATATACATATACCTTTACATACACATATATATACATATACTTTTACATACACACACATTTATACATATACCTCTACCTACACACATATATGTATACATATACCTTTACATACACACATATAAAAATATAAAAACATAAGAAGAGGGGACACTGCAACATGCCTACTGGCACACACGAGGCAGCTACATTTCTGAATGATATTTTCAGCATGTCTAACCTATTCTATTCTATTCTACTTATTTATTCTATTTTACTTTTTATGATTCTTCTAATAAGCACTAACCTATTCATAACCACCCTACCTCTGTCATATCTCCATCTAGTCTACATTTGAAGGTGTCTAAGGTGTTGGCATTTATTATCCTACTAGGAAGCCTGTTCCATGCATCAGCTACTCTATTACCAAACCGATTTTTACCAATTTCCTTCTGAACCTAAATTTATCAAGCTTAAATCCATTATTACGAGTTCTGGTTTGATCATGAATTTTTAAAACTTTATTAATATCACCCTTGTTAATACCTTTAAACCATTTATACACCTAAATTATATCCCCCCTAACTCTGCGCCTCTCTAGAGAATGTAGATTAAGTTTTTTTAATCTGTCTTCATATGGTAGATTTCTGATATTGTGTATTATCTTGGTCATTCTTTGCTGCACTCTCTCCAAGGATTCAGTTTCCATCCTATAATAGGGTGACCAGAATTGCACAGCATAGTCTAGATGGGGCCTAACTAATGCAAGATTGAGATGCAAAACAACCTTTTCCGTCCTATTGCCAACACTTCTTGAGATAAATCCTAAACTTCTGTTTGCTTTATTTCTGACTGCTGTACATTGCTCTCTTGGCTTAAAATTACTACTCACAAGAACTCCCAAATCCATTTCACACTGAGAACTCATGATTTCATGGTTATATAGATTATAACTCGTATAGTCTTGTATAGTACCCATTTTAACTACTTTACATTTTTCAGCATTAAATTCCATTTGTCACTTATCCGACCATTCAGATAATTTATTTAGATCTTCCTGTAAAGCATTAATGTCTTCTTTTCCATTTATAATTTACCTATTTTAGTGTCATCTGCGAATGTACTTAGGTTACTACTGATATCCGAATCCAGATCATTTAGATATACGATGAATAATAGAGGACCAAGTACCGAACCTTGTGGTACCCCGCTAGTAACCGAGCCCCACTCTGATATCTCTCCATTTATGCAAACCCTCTGTTTTCTGTTTATTAACCATTCTTTGATCCATCTGAGAGCAGCTCCTCCTATACCATCAGCTTCAATCTTTTTAACTAATCTTTTGTGAGGAACTCTATCAAAAGCTTTGCTAAAATCTTGATATATTATATCGTATTCTTTGCCACAATCTACTGCCTCGTAAACTTCTGAATAATAAGGCAGTAAGTTTGTAAGGCACGAAAAACCCTTCAGAAATCTGTGTTGTGAAAGTTTTATCAGTCTGTGTATTTCTAGATGTACCCTTATTTTATTTGCAATGATGGATTTTAGAATCTTACCCACTGTTGACGTTAAACTTACTGGCCTATAATTATTCTTTTTAACTCGTTCTCCTTTTTTAAATATTGGTACCACATCTGCCAATTTCCACTCCTCGGGTACCAATCCTAATTTTATTGAATTATTTAATAATGCAGTTAGTGGACAACTAAGCTCTTCCTTGCATTCCTTTAAAATTCTAGCATATATTCCATCAGGTCCCGGAGATTTATGAGCCTTTAATTTATCTATTTCTTTTATTACCTCCTCTCTCGTAATATTTATTGAACTAAGTATTTTATCGGGACTGTCTCTGTAAATGAATTCTTCCTCTGGAATATATTCCAAGTTTTCATTGGTAAATACAGATAAGAAATAATCATTTAAACATGTACACATCACTTCTTTCATCATCTGTGATATGGCCATTGGCTACTTTAATTGGTCCGACTTTTTCCTAAAATTTTGTTTGATAGTGTTGATAAAACCCTTTAGGATTTTCTTTAGCTTCTCCTGCTATTTTAACTTCGTATTTTCTTTTCGACTCTCTAACTATCTTTTTAACTTCCCTGTTTAACTGTATATATTGCTGCTCAGCTGCTCTTCACCTGGCTAGTACAGTGGTAACGCGCTGGCTTCGCATTCACGAGGTCGAAAGATCGGTTCCCGTCCAAGACCGAGAGTTTAAGCTGTTTACTGGCAGGAACTGCTGTGGTTGGACACCACAGTGGGGGGTTAGGGCTTGCCCTGGCTGACGAATACCCATTGTATTGAAATGGAAATAAAGTTTGTTCTTTTTAGTTTCCTGTATATTCCTCTTTTAATACCTATAAGATTCTTTATTCTATTGTTCATCCATTTAGGGTATTTTTTTCTTGATCTGAAATGTTTCATGGGAATATAGTCTTTCTGACTATTCTTAAGAGTCATGACAAAATTGTTATATTCCTCATCCAAATTTATATTAACTGACGGACTGCTGTTCTTTCCTGTGAGAGAATTTAATGTATTGATCTTATCTTGTGATAATCCTTGGCCTGTGGTACTCAATTCTCGGGGTAATCTGCTACCTTCGACCTAACCTGCTGGATTAACTACCCACATATATACTTCAGAAATCCCTTCCCATGCCTCATTAGATAATTTAGTTTTTAAGCCCTCAAAATCTTCTGCTCTAAAGTTTGGAACAATATTCTTATTTTCCTTTAGTTTCCTTGAAAATTGTTAAATCTAATGGAATCATGGTCACTGTTGCCCAATGGTTCACCAACTTCTAAATTTGTAACCATATTCTCTCTATTACTAAGAACTAAATCCAGTATATTCACCCCCGTGTTGCTTCAAGTACATGCTGAGATAGGAAATGGTCTTTTACTACTTCCAAAAACTCCTTAGAGCTACTATCACCTGTTATGGTTTCCCAGTTAATATTTCTTAAATTAAAATCGCCTACAATGCAAACTCTATTTGACCTGGTCACTTTAGAAATTTCATAGCATATAATTTGCTATTTTAAATTATCTAGATCCGGTGGTCTGTAGACTACTCCTACAACTAGACTTTCTATATTATTTTTAATATCAACCCAAAAGGTTTCTGAATTTAGATTTGTCTTAATTCCAGACTTAATGCAGCTTCTGAGGCTATCTTTAATATACATGATTACCCCTCCCCATCTTCTATCTGCACTGCGATCCGCATTATAAAGTTTATATCCTTTAATTATGTACTCAGCTTTAAGGTGTTTGCTCTCTAAATTAATCCAACTTTCACTAATGCATATTATACCCGGTCTCTCGCTACATGCTATAGCTCTCAGTTCTTCTATCTTGTTACCTAAACACGGCTATTTGTATAATATACTTTTAAAGTTTCTCTAGCTTTACCCTTCTTGTGGCTATTCTTTTTGTTAATATTTGTTCTATGTAACAAATGGTTATTATCCTTAAACTCCCGGTTATTTAACCCACTATTTACTGTACTCTTACTGACTAATTTTTCTGCACAAGTATTATTTATTTCATTATTTGTATCTAACAAAACCCCCCTACCGCTCTGTCTATCATACCAGCCAATACCGAGACACCTGAACTAGAAAGATGAACTCCATCCCTTGCATACATATACTTACGACTAGTGAAGTGATCCCACCCGTCTATAAAACCTATATTATTTTCCCGAGAGAAGATTTCCATCCTAGCATTAATTCCTATAGCTCGAGACCACCACTCTGAACTTTGGCTAAGCCTAGGCAGAATACCACACATCACACTAAAGGGGAATGTGGCAGTAAAAGAGGCTGTAAAGGTGGTGGCACTGGAAAACATACAAACAGTTGACTATAAAGAGACAGTAATCGAAAAAATGAAAGACGTTGTGATGGAAAGGGCAAACCCACTCATCAGACAGGCACTTGATAAGGAGAAGACAGTGGTAATCTCAGGCATAAGTGAATCCCAGGAGCCAACATGGCAGGGGAGACTTGAAGAAAATAAAGCTAACGTTGTAGACCTGATAAGAAAGCTTGGAGTAGTATGTGGTCCTGAGGATATTGTAAACATACACCAACTAGGTAAATATTCGAGGGAAGGAAAGCCGAGACCAACAAAAGTAACCTTTGAGAGAGGGGAGACATGTAGGGAAATATTGTTGAGAAAAAAAAGTCTAAAAGACCTTCAAGAATGCAAAGAAGTGTTCATTAGACGATACAGAACACAGGAAGAGATGGGAAAGATCAAAAACTTGTTGCAAGAGGCAAGAAGGTTAAATGATGAAAGAAATGAAGAAGAGAAGAAAAATTTTCGTTACGGAATACTTCCAGACAAAGGGGAGATAAAGAAGATAATGACAGAAGATCAGGGGATGGGGCCTCATTAAGATTGTTATACACAAATGCTGATGGATTAGCTGGTAAGGCAGTAGAATTAAAAGATAGGATTCACAACAGTAAGGCAGATATAGTAGCAATTACAGAGACTAAGTTGAGTGAGGACATAAACAGTGTCACAGTTTTTCCTAAGGGCTTCAGAATACTAAGGGTCGAAAGATCTGAGAGGACTGGTGGAGGGATAGCACTGCTCATAAGTGAGAGGATTCAAGTTGAAGAGATAAACTTGGCTATAGAAAGTGAGTTCAGGGAATTTCTTGTTGCTCGCATAAATACTGGGTCAGAGAGCATTATAATAACTGTTGTATGCAACCCACCAAGGAACCAAAATAGGCTTGAAATTTATGAGGAAAGTCATATAGGTACGATTGAAGTCATAAACTCAGTTGTTAACATGGCGCGGGAGAAAAAATGTAGGATTTTGATTATGGGAGACTTTAATCATAAAGAGATAGATTGGATAAATCTTGACCCACACAGTGGTGAGGACTCCTTTGGGGCAAGATTTCTAGATTGCGTACAAGGGAATTTCCTACACCAACATGTAATGGAACCAACAAGAGCCAGGGGTGGGGATGAGCCATCACTACTTGATCTGGTGTTCACAGATAATGTGTTGGATATTGAAAATATTGAGTATGAACCACCAATTGGAAAGAGTGACCACTGTGTGTTGTTGATGGAGTATATCATTGAAGACATTCTTCCTGAGAGTAGAGGCACTGAGGACATGAGGAGGAACTATCAGAAAGGAGATTACATCAAAATGAATGAGCTTTTTGCAGTTATTGACTGGAGAACCTTATTTTACAACAAATCTGTACAAGAAATGTATGACATCTTTTGTGAGAAATATGGGAAGATAGTAGATTGCTGCATACCTGTCACCAAAGTAGGTGTAATTCATGCCAGAGAGAAATGGTTCGATAATGGGTGTAAAAGAGCTAAGGAGTGGAGAGACAAATGCTGGAAAAGGTATAGGAGGAGAAAAAACATAAATGCCTGGCAAACCTACAAAAGAGCAAGAAATGACTACCTAAGTAAAAGGAGAGAGGCAGAGAAAGATTATGAGAGGGACATCACCAGGAAGGCTAAAGAAAATCCCAAGCTTTTCCACAGCTTTATCAGAGGAAAACTGAAGGTAAAAGAACAGGTTTTAAGGCTAAAGAGAGCGGATGGAAGCATCACTGAGACGGACGAAGAGATCTGCAAAGACTTGAACAAGGAGTTTCAGTCAGTATTTACAGTAGAAAATACCCCACCCCCTCAGATTGCAGTGATAGAAGCTCAAGGGCCGGTATTAGAGAACATCAACCTTACAGCCACAGAGGTATGCAAAGCACTGATGGATTTAGATGTTCATAAAGCTACAGGTCCTGATGACATATCCCCTCATGTGCTTAAAAAATGCGCAAACACAATATCAGTGGCACTAAGTATCATATTTAAGAAGTCATTGGAGTCGGGGGAGATTCCAAGATGCTGGAAACAAGCAAATGTGATACCTATCTTCAAAAAGGGAACGAGGGATACGGCTCTGAACTATAGACCAGTTTCCTTGACCAGCATAGTTTGCAAACTTATGGAGAAACTACTAAGGAAACATATCTCTCTTCACTTGGAATCCTTCAACTTTTTGTC
>JAXCGZ010009683.1:32500-40000 GCA_037179515.1 Halocaridina rubra
AGTGGGAGAAAAGTGGAGAAAGAGGAGAAGCGAGAGAAGAGAGGTGCTAAAAGTGAATGAATTGTATAAGAAAGAGAAAGACTGTGAGTATAAGGCTAGTGTGAGAAATGTGTGGAATGTAGTGAAAGAGAAAGTGGAGGCGGGAGTGGAAGAAGAATGGGGCTGTTTCAAGGAGGAGGTTATGAAGTGTGCTGCAGCAGTGTGTGGAAGAAGACTAACTGGTGGAAGTAAAAGGAAAGGTAGTGAATGGTGGAATGATCAGGTAAGTGCAGTAGTGGCTGAAAAGAAGCGGGCTTACGAGGTATGGTTGCAGGTAGGTAATGTAGAGAGGTATGAATGGTATTGTGCAAAGAGGAGGTTAACAAAGCACTTGGTGAGGGAGGCAAAGAGAGAAGTAGATGTTAAGTGGGGCAGATGCTTGTCTGAAAATTTTGAAAGGAATAAAAAGATGTTTTAGAAGGAAGGGAAAAGAGTGAGGAAAGGTGAATGTGGTAAGGAGGAGAGAGTGAAAGGAGAAGATGGGAAATAGCTAGTGGATGAAATAAAGGTGAAAGAGAGATGGGCTGAATATTTCAAGAACCTGCTAAATGAGGAAGATGATAGAGAGGCAGAGATTGTGGCTGTGGAAAACGAATGGAGAATGTCAATGTTAGATGATGAGAATGATAGAGAAATAACAAAAGAGAAGGTATATTTAGCATTGAGAGCAACGAAAGCAGGTAAAGCACCAGGGATAGATGGGTGTCATGCTGAATGCTTGTCGAAAGGTGGGGAGGCATTAGTAGAATGGATGGTTAGGTTGTTGAATGTATTTTTCAGGAAAGGGAGGTTCCTAGTTGATTGGAGGAGTGCATGTGTAGTTTCACTTTACAAAGGGAAGGGAGATAAGTATGAGTGTAGTAGTTTTAGGGGAATTAGTTTGTTGAGTGTAGTTGGTAAGGTGTATGGAAGATTGTTAATCGAGAGAATTAGGAAAGGTACTGAGGGATTGATTGGAGAAGAACAGTGTGGGTTCAGGAAAGGAAGAGGATGCGTGGATCAGGTGTTTGCAGTAAGACAGGTGTGTGAGAAGTCCTTGGAGAAAGGTAGGGACACTTTTTGGGCCTTTATGGATTTAGAGAAAGAATATGACAGGGTAGATAGAGAGAGGTTGTGGAGGGTGTTCCAACTGTATGGAATAAGTGGAAGTTTGATGAATGCGGTGAAGAGTATTTACAAGAATAGTAGAGCATGCGTGAGAGTTGGGAATGATTCGAGTAACTGGTTTGAGATGAATGTTGGGTTACGTCAAGGTTGTGTAATGTAGCCATGGTTGTTTAATGTGTGTATGGATGGAGTGGTAATGGAAGTAAATGAAAGAATTTTAGACAGAGACTTGGAACTAGTGGATGAGGAGGGAAGGTTGTGGAAATTGAGTCAGTTGCTATTTGCGGATGATACTGTACTGGTGGCTAATACTGAAAATGAATTGAATCATTTGGTGATTAAGTTTATTATTGTGTGTGAAAAAAGGAAGTTGCGCATGAATATTGGTAAAAGTAATGTCATGAGATGCACGAGAAGTGTTAATGTTGGCAGATTGAATGTAGGAGTGAATGGGGAGTTGCTTGAAGAAGTTGAGAGTTTTAAGTATCTGGGGTCACATGTATCAAGAAGTGGACGAGTGGATGTAGAGGTAAATCACAGAGTGATGGAAGCTAGAAAATGTCTAGGTGAGTTGGAAAGTGTAATGAGAAATTGGTATTTGGGAATGAATACAAAGAGAAGGATATATGAAGGTGTGATTGTGCAGACAGTATTGTATGGAGCAGAGACTTGGAATGCAAGAGAGAATGAAAGACATAAGTTGAATGTAATGGAGATGAGGTGTTTGAGAGGTATGATTGGTGGATCTAAAATAGATAGAGTAAGAAATGAGGATGTTAGGCAGAGAACGGGTGTTGGAATGAAGCTGTCGGATAGGTTAGACCAGAATGTATTGAGATGGTTTGGACACATGGAAAGGATGAGTAATGAACGAGTAGTGAAGAGAGTGTGGAGTGCAGAAGTGATAGGAGTTAGGTTAAGAGGGAGACCTAGAATAAGATGGATGGATGGCGTGAAAAGAGCACTGAATGCACGTGGAATGTCAGTGGAACAGGGAAGAGTGCGTGCAAGAGATAGGAATGAGTGAAGGAAGATTGTGCATATATGACGTGGCCCAAAGGGATTGCTCACACCTGCTAGCTCAGTGAAATGTGGTGGACGGGTATGAGGGGAGTTGCCATTTGATGAAGTGTTGGGGGTAAACCAGCAGCGGCTGTCGGGCCTCATTGTAAAATACCCTTGCCCACCTACCTTGTGGGTGACCCATGCAGGGTGGGAGGGGGGAGACGTGGCAACCCTCTATCCCCAAGGAGCTGAGAGGAGTGGTTGAGGTGTGTATGTGAATTGTGGTGAATGCGCGTTTCATGGCTCGGCCATCCCCTTTACAAGGGGGAATGAGGCTTATGTCTAAGTATGGATATATATATATATATATATATATATATATATATATATATATATATATATATATATATATATATATAATATATATATATATATATATATATATATATATATATATATATATATATATATAATATATATATATATATATATATATATATATTATATATATATATATATATATATATATATATATATATATATATTATATATATATATATATATATATATATATATATATATATATATATATATATGTCGTAATGAATTCTTCTCACTACGTTAATATTAGTACCAGAAGGGTGCAAGGTAAGAATGGACAAGCGGTGGTTCCTTTATCTTAATTTATTCTGGAGTACAACATCTTCGACGCCTCAATGCCCCCCACCCTATGACTATCAAAATCTAAGATCTATTCGTGCCCCGGGTAAGATTCTGACAGACTGTCGCTCTCTGACTGCTCTCTGGCTGCCATGGGGATGCTTGAAATACCCCAAAGGGCAGGGCGTGTCGCTAAATCTACTTCTGCCAATTGCCTTCAGGTTCAAAGAGAGGTTTCTCCTCTCGGGGGTTGGGCTATTTCAGTTGGCCTATAGAACGGAAAAGTCCCAGGTCAGAGCGTGGCTATTGGGTATCTCTCCAGGGCATGTACATACGTACGGGTCAAATGTTTGTGTTTCTTGTGGTTTAGGAAATGGCTAACTTCTTGGCCTTTCCCATCCTCTTCCGGTACTTGATGCCGGATGCTAAGTCCCATGGGTCCGGTCATATATCTCCTTGACACTTTCTACAAACATTGACCGTACCCAGAAAAACAATTGGGAGAGTATTCTATTTCACCCTTGACCTCTAGCCTCTCACGTTTCTCTTCACGACTTGTTACAGTTTCAGATTCTGGCTTCAGCACGATTTCCGTCATGCGACATCCCTCCCAACCAAAACTGAAATATCGTTTATTTCAGTCGAAGCATGGGCTATTTTTTTAGAGAGCTCTTGGACATATCCTAGTTATCATTAGTTTACAATAGAAATGGGGCCGAATTATTTAAGCTATTATCTAAGAATTCCTAGTTCTATGAACACTAAACAATCTTTAGTACAAACATTCCTATATTTAAAAAATAAAAATAACCTTAATCATTAGGATTTCAGTGTGTAACTAATCATTATCAAACATTAATTAAGATCACAAGTTAGTTTAGATCATGACGTTACTGTGTCTACTTCTCTCCTTTTTCAAAAGATTTACAAAAGTTGGTTAGTTACAGTAAAAATATGAATCATGTAGAACATTGGTATGTACGAACATTTAAAATGCGATAGACAATAACATAAATGGTAAATTCCTATCGTTACTATGGGGCATTGATTTGTCTTAAAATTAGGCCTTAAAAAACTACTCCTGAAACAAAATATTTGTTACGATGTGAAAAGTCAGAAAACATTCATCATTTCAATATGCATTTCCTATTCAGAGACAAACTGATATGAGAACTTAATAAACAATGATAATGCTAAAGCAAAACAATTTGCACATTGGAAAATATTCCGGAAGTAGAATCCATTTACAGAGACATTCCAGATAATATACTTAGTTCAATAAATATTACGAGAGAGGAGGTAATAAAAGAAATAGATAAATTAAAGGCTCATAAATCTCCGGGACCTGATGGAATATATGCTAGAATATTAAAGGAATGCAAGGAAGAGCTTAGTTGTCCTCTAACTGCATTATTTAATAATTCAATAAAATTAGGATCGGTACCCATGGAGTGGAAATTGGCAGATGTGGTACCAATATTTAAAAAAGGAGAACGTGTTAAAAAGTATAATTATAGGCCTGTAAGTTTAACGTCAACAGTGGGTAAGATTCTAGAATCCATAATTGCAAATAAAATAAGGGCACATCTAGAATTACACAGACTGATAAAACTTTCACAACACGGGTTTCTTAAGGTTTTTTCGTGCCTTACAAACTTACTGTCTTTTTATTCAGAAGTTTACGAGGCAGTAGATTGTGGCAAAGAATATGATACAATATATCTAGATTTTAGCAAAGCTTTTGATAGAGTTCCTCACAAAAGATTAGTTAAAAAGCTGGAAGCTCATGGTATAGGAGGAGCTGTGCTCAGATGGATCAAACAATGGTTAAAAGACAGAAAACAGAGGGTTTGCATAAATGGAAAGAAATCAGAGTGGGGCTCGGTTACTAGCGGGGTACCACAAGGCTCGGTACTGGGTCCCCTGTTATTCATCGTATATCTAAATGATCTGGATTCGGATATCAGTAGTAACCTAAGTAAATTCGCAGACGACACTAAAATAGGTAGAACTATAAATGGAAAAGAAGACATTCATGCTTTACAGGAAGATCTAAATAGATTATCTGAATGGTCGGACAAATGGCAAATGGAATTTAATGTTGAAAAATGTAAAGTAGTTAAAATGGGTACTATAAAAGACAATACTAGTTATAAGCTAAATAACCATGAAATCATGAGTTCTCAGTGTGAAAAGGATTTGGGAGTTCTTGTGAGTAGTAGTCTTAAGCCAAGAGAGCAATGCACAGCAGTCAGAAATAAAGCAAACAGAATTTTTGGATTTATCTCAAGAAGCGTTAGCAATAGGACGGAAAAAGTTATTTTGCAGCTCTATCTTGCATTAGTTAGGCCCCATTTAGATTATGCTGTGCAATTCTGGTCACCCTATTATAGAATGGAAATTGAATCCTAGTATGATAGTAAATGCCAATACCTTAGACACCTTCAAATGTAGATTAGATAGACATATGACAGAGGTAGGGTGGGTATGAATGGGTTAGTGCTTATTAGAAAAATCATAAAAAGAAAAATAGAATAAATAAGTAGAGTATATAGAATAGAATAGGTTAGACATGCTGAAAATACAATTCAAAAATGGAGCTGCCTCGTGTGATTGTGATTACCTAATTGTGTTTACGGGAAAGAGCCCAAAGCTCGTATCTTCCCGTCTCCTGATCGGTTCCATTTTATACTTAGTGATACTTATCATACCTGTCCTTAAAACTATGGATTGAGATAGCATTAACTACCTCCTCGCTTAGCCAATTCCAATTATCAACTACTCTTACACTGAAAAAGTATTTCCTTACATCCTGCGAAGAAGTTTTCTTACGAAGCTTCAAAGTATGACCTCTAGTTCTAGAGCCAGCCATATCAAAATATCGATCCCTATCCACTCTATCATAACCATGAAGGAATTTAAAGACTGTCACCATATCCCCCCTCACTCTTCTAGCTTCGAGTGATGGTAAGTCTAATTCCCTCAGCCTCTCATCATAACTGAGATTGCGTATTTCTGGCACAAGTTTCGTGGCATGTCTTTGTGTGCCAGTAGGCATGTTGCAGTGTCCTCTATTCTTATGTTCTTTATCGTCATCTGTGATATGGCCATTAGCTACTTCAATTGGTCCGACTTTTTCCTTAAATTTTGTTTGATAATGTTGATAAAACCCTTTAGGATTTTTTTTAGCTTCTCCTGCTATTCTAACTTCGTATTTTCTTTTCGACTCTCTAACTATCTTTTTAACTTCCCCGTTTAACTGTATATATTGCTGCTTCACATGCTCTTCACCTCTTTTTAGTTTCATGTATATTCCTCTTATAATACCTATAAGATTCTTTATTTTATTGTTCATCTATTTAGGGTCATTTTTTCTTGATCTGCAATGTTTCATGGGAATATAGTCTCTCTGACTATTCTTAAGAGTCATGACAAAATTGTTATATTCCTCATCCAAATTTATATTAACTGACGGACTGCTGTTCTTTCCTGTGAGAGAATTTGATGTATTGATCTTATCTTGTGATTATCCTTGGCATGTGGTACTCAAAATTCGGGGTAATCCGCTACCTGCGACCCGACCTGCTGGATTAACTACCCACATCTGTACCCCAGAAATCCCTTCCCATACCTCATTAGATAATTTAGTTTTTAAGCCCTCAAAATCTCCTGCTCTAAAGTTTGGAACAATATTCTTATTTTCATTCATAGCTTCCTTGAAAATTATGTTAAATCTAATGGAATCATGGTCACTGTTGCCCAATTTTTCACCAACTTCTAAATTTGTAACCATATTCTCTCTATTACTAAGAACTAAATCTAGTGTGTTCACCCCCCGTGTTGCTTCAAGTACATGCTGAGAAAGAAAATTGTCTTCTACTACTTCCAAAAACTCCTTAGAGCTACTATCACCTGTTATGGTTTCCCAGTTAATATGTCTAAAATTAAAATCGCCTACAATGCAAACTCTATTTGACCTGGTCACTTTAGAAATTTCATCGTATATAACTTGCGACTCTATATTGTCTAGATCAGGTGGTCTGTAGACTACTCCTACAACTAGACTTTCTATATTATTTTTAATTTCAACCCATAAGGTTTCTGAATTTAGATTTGTCTTAATTCCTGACTTAATGCAGCTTCTGAGGCTATCTTTAATATACATAATTACCCCTCCCCCTCTTCTATCTGCACTACGATCAGCATTATAAAGTTTATATCCTGTAATTATGTACTCAGCTTTAACGTGTTTGCTTTCTAAATTAATCCAACTTTCACTAATGCATATTATATCCGGTCTCTCACTACATACTATGGCTCTCAGTTCTTCTATCTTGTTACCTAAACTACGGCTATTTGTATAATATACTTTTAAAGTTTCTCTAGCTTTACCCTTCTTGTGGTTATTCTTTTTGTTAATATTTGTTCTATGTAACAAATGGTTCTTATCCTTAGACTCCCAGTTACTTGACCCACTATTTACTGAACCCTTACTGACTAATTTCTCTGCACAAGTATTATTCATTTCATTACTTGTGTCTAACAAAACCCCCCTCCCTCTCTGTCTATCATACCAGCCAATACCGAGACACCTGAATTAGAAAGATGAACTCCATCCCTTGCATACATATGCTTACGACTAGTGAAGTGATCCCACCCGTCTATAAAACCTATATTATTCTCCCGACA
>JAXCGZ010009683.1:52500-62500 GCA_037179515.1 Halocaridina rubra
AAATAGAAACTTTTCTCTCTTTTTTTCTTCTCTGCATTCTGTGAAAAAGGAAAAAAATAAATATGAGGCCATCTCTGTCCCTAACCCCCCCATCCAATTGTCGGTGGAGGGGTAGTAGAGGATCTTGGGGGGATGCAGCAGGAGGATGAGTGGTTGTCAGGAGATTGAAACAAAAAGGCAAGGAATTAGAGACAATGTTTATAAACCTTGATGATAAAATTTGGAATATGGATAGAGAAATGAAAAAGAATGACACACTTAGAGAGGAGATAAGACTTTTGGAGGAAGCAAATAAAGCACAAGGACAAAAGAGAAAAGAACTAGAATAGCAAATAAAGAAGCTGGAAGAGGAAAAGAGTGAACTAGAAACCAGAATTTTTAAACAAGAAGATAAAAACAAACAGCTGAATAACAACCTGAATTAATTAAATGTTAGTTCACTGCTCTCTTCTGAGAGAGACGAGATTACAGCTTGGATTGATCATATTAAGGAAAACATCAAACATTTTAAAAAAGAGCTTCAAGAGCTGAACATGGAACATGATGCCATGAAAACTGCGTTTACTGATGCACTAAAGGGGAATGTGGCAGCAAAAGAGGCTGAGAGGGTAGTGGCACCGGAAAACATACAAACAGTTGACTATAAAGAAATAGTAATAGAAAAAATGAAAGACGTTGTGATGGAAGGGCAAATCCACTGATTGAACAGGCACTTGATAAAGAGAAAACAGAGGTAATATCAGGCATAAGCGAATCCCAGGAACCAACATGACAGGGGAGCCTTGAAGAAAATAAAGCGAGGGTTGTAGACCTGATAAAAAAGCTTGGTGTAGTTTGTGGTCCTAAGGAGATTGTAAACATTCACCAACTAGGTTAATATTCTAGGGAGGGAAAGCAGACCAACAAAAGTAACCTTTGAGAGAGGGGACACATGTAGAGAAATGTTGATGAGGAAATAAATCCTAAAAGACCTTCAAGAATTCAAAAAAGTGTTCATTAGATAATGCAGAACACTGGAAGAGATGGAAAGGATCCAAAACTTGTTGCAGGAGGTTAGAGGGTTAAATGAGGAAAGAAATGAAGAAAAGAAGAAAAACATTCATTTCAGAGTTCTTCCAGACAAAGGGGAGATAAAGAAGATAATGACATAAGATCAAGGGATAGGGCCTCATTAAGATTGTTATGCACAAATGCTGTTGGATTTGCTGGTAAGGCACTAGACTTAAAAGATAGGATTAACAACAGTAAGACAGATATAGTAACAATTACAGAGCCTAAGTTGAGTGAGGGCATAAAAAGTGTCACAGTTTTTCCCAAGGGTTTCAGAATATATAGGGTTGATAGATCTGAGAGGACTGGTGGAGGGATAGCACTGCTCATAAGTGAAAAGATTCAAGTTGAAGAAATAAACTTGGCTTTAGAAAGTGAGTTCAAGGAATTTCTTATTGCTCGCATAAATACTGAGTTAGAGAGCATTATAATAACAGCTGTATATAACTCATCAGGGATACAACATAGGCTAATAGTTTGAGGAAACTCATATAGATACAATTGAAGTCATAAACTCAGTTGTTAACATTGTATGGGAGAAAAAATGTATAATTTTGATTATGGGAGATTTTAATCATAATGAGATAAATTGGATAAATCTTGATCCACACAGTGGTGAGGACTCATTCAGGGCAATATTCCTAGACTGCATACAAGGGAACTTCCTACAGCAACATTTAATGGAGCCAACGAGGGCCAGGATGGGTATGAGCCATTTACTTGACATAGTACTCACAGATAACGTGCTGGACATTAATGAAAATGAGTATGAACCACCAAATGGAAAGAGTGACCACTGTGTGTTGTTGATGAAGTATATCGTTGAAGATGTTTTGCCTGAGTGTAGAGGCACTGAGGACACAAGGAGACACTATCCAAAATGTGATTACATCAAAATGGATGAACTTTTTGCAGTTATTGACTGGAGGACCTTATTTAATAACAAATCTGTACAAGCAATGTATGACATCTTTTGTGAGAAATATGGGAAGATAGTAGATTGCTGCATACCTGCCACCAAAGTAAGTGTAATTCATGCCAGAGAGAATCAGTTCGATAATGAGTGTAAAAGAGATAAGGAGTGGAGAGACAAATGCTGGAAAAGGTATAAGCGGAGAAAAAACATAAATGCCTGGCAGACCTATAAAAGAGCAAGAAATTATTACCTAAGTAAAAGAAGAGAGGCAGAGAGAGACTATGAAAGGGACATCACCAGGAAGGCTAAAGGAAATCCTAAGCTTTTTCACAGCTTTATCATAGGTAAAAGAACAGGTTTTAAGGCTAAAGAGAGCTGATGGAAGCATCACTGAGACGGATGCAGATATCTGCAAAGAACTGAACAAGGAGTTTCAGTCAGCATTTGCATTAGAAAATACCCCATCCTCTCAGATTGCAAAGATAGAAGCTCATGGGCCGATATTAGAGAACATCATCCTTTCATGCAAAGAGCTGATGGATAGAGATGTCCATAAAGATACAGGTCCTGATGATATATCCCCTCATGTACTTAAAAAATGCTCAAATTCAATATCAGTGGCACTAAGTATCATATTTAAAAAGCCACTGGAGTCAGGGGATATTCCAAGATGCTGGAAACAAGCAAATGTGATCCCTATCTTCAAAAATCTATAGACCTGTTTCCTTGACCAGCATAGTGTGACAGAGTGTTTTGCTGAAGTCACCAAAGGCTGTAGTAGATGCCTTATTAGTTAATTTAGCACCTATTAACTGTTTTCTCTTTTCTTACCAAAACAATTCTCACTCCTTGCATATTGCAGATTATGATTATTTGCAATTTATATTTCAGATTATAGGTAATTTAAAAAATATATTATTTAATTTTCTTGTAAGTGTAGAATGCATGATCCCAATATAAAAATCTCCCTTCTATTTCTCCGTTTCTGCCTTTTTTTGCTCATTAACAATTCCATAATCCTAGCGAGTCTGTTGGAAACAATGCTTGCACAATTTTCTTATTATCAACTTCCTTTGCTGATAAATATTGTTATATTATTAAAATTGTTCTTGCTAATAATTTTGTTATAAATTTGACTTCTTTATTATCTGAATAGTTAAAATTCCGTCTACTGCAACGCAAAGAACGTTCTGGAGATTGTTCGCCAGTAATCTATTTTGCCCATAAAAAATTCTCCCTTTTTTTTATTTGCTTCCGCTTGTTGCACCTAAAGAACTGTCTCTCCCTTGCATCTCTACCATAATTGCCTGCCAGGGGCCACCACTACAGTAGCCCTCGAATTTTATAGGAACGAGTTACTGATCTTGATATATATCCTACAGAGGGCTGAACGATGACGTCACCAGAAGAGACACTGAATCGTCCTCATTTGAAGGCCAAACATCCCAGAGGCAAGATCTCGCTTCAGCAGTCAAGATTACTTCAAACCTTATTTATGTGGTATCTATACAGGAATTCATCTGGCAAAAACAAGGCGAAAGATAGTGTATGGTAAAGCTCGTTGGTGTAACGACTGTGGTTACTTCACTACTTCAAACGGAAAGCAAGAGTTATTTTACTTAATATATAAAAGAGGATGTTCACCAATACAAGCAGAATATTGAACTGATTTAATGATCAAATTCAGGGTTATTTATTTGTACAGCTATTTTAGTGGGAGGAGTTACAAACAACCCAAGAGTAATTATTGACCCATTAAATACAACTTTAAAATAACTTAATAATTACTAAATGATTACCTATTTACAATAATTACATATTTTGATAAAAAATATGATTTACAATTTGGTTGTTTGTACAATGCTCCCCCCTTGGAGGAGACTAAAGGGCGTCCTCCCTGCGTGTCGTAAAAGGCGACTAAAAGTGGACGGGGCGGGGGGACTAGGAATCCCCCCCTTGTACCAACCTCCTGTGAGACGTCAAAGAAGAAGGGGAGTAGAGGGGAGAATAACTTCTCCCCAAACTGTTTTCCTTTTTTGATGTCGGCTACCCCCCAATTAAAGGGGGAAACAGCCAAGGTATATGTATGTATCATCTTCTTGAAGGTAGGCGACTTTCTAGCCGTCAATGGATATTCACTCCTCAGTGCCACGAATGTTGAGGAGGAATGCCTTTGAACGTCATCGTATGACTCTATACGGTCCAGTGTAAGGAGGTGTTAGAGGCATCTGATGACTATCCCTTCTGATGAAGACATGGGTGGCTGCATTGAGGTCTCTTGGAATGAAAGTTTTTCTGTTATTCTGGTACGTTTGTTTTACAGGTGTGTATTTTCCAACTATCTGGCGGAGACGATCGAGATCTTCATGGTGATTGTTGTTTGGGAAAAACTCCGCAGGTACCACCAAGGGGTCGCCATATACCATCTCGGCTGAGGATACGTTAAGACCTTCTTTGGGAGTAGTTCGGAGTCCAAGGAGTACCCAAGGTAGTTGATGTGTCCAAGAATTGCTTGTGCAGCGGGTGATGAGGGTTGCCTTTAGTGTTCTGTGCATGCGTTCAACCATGCCGTTGGCTTCTGGATTGTAGGACGTTGTGTGATGGTTTGTGGAGCCAAGGAGCTGACCGAGAGAGTTCCAAAGTTGGGATGTAAATATGGAACCCCTATCTGATGTAATATGTTCGGGGATGCCAAATCTTGATAGCCAGGCAGATAGGAAGGCAGAAGCACAAGAGGAGGCTTTGGCCTCTTTCATGGGCACTGCCTCGGGCCATTGGGTTGAGCGGTTGGCTGAGGAAAAGTACCAATTCCAGATTCAGTATGTCAGTGGATTTTAGAAGTTTGACATGACAAGCAGGAGCGGGACCAAGATTTAGCGTCTTTTGTTACGCCGTGCCATATGAATTTTTTCTTGAGGAGCATAGCAGTTGATTGGCCGGAGGGATGAGAAAGTCCATGAATAAGATGGAATATGTGTCGCCGAAGAGGCTGAGGAATCCAGGGGCGAAGTCGCCCTGAACTTACGTCATATAAGATGGTGATCCCTTGTTCGTCTATTGGTAAATCTGTCCATTGAAGAGATGTGAGTGCTGTACGACAAGATTGCGTTTCGGTATCTTGTATCTGTAGTTCTGCAAGTTGTCTGTAGTCGAGGCCAAGGCACATGGATGAAATAGTGTTTCTTGGAAGTGCATCAGTTACAGGATTCGTTTTTCCCGAGATATGTTGCAAAGTACAGTTAAACTCAGATATAGTAGAGAGGTCTCTTTGTTGTCTTGCGGATCATGGATCTGTTTGCTTGGTAAAAGCGTGGACAAGTGGAAGGTGGTCTGTTTGGATGGTACATGCGACACCTTCAAGAAAGTGCTTGAAGTGGCGGACAGCGGAATAAATAGCAAGAAGCTCCCTGTCAAAGGTGGAGTAATGGGTTCAGCAGGAGTAAGCTTTCTACTGAAGAAGGCGAGTGGTTGACAAACTCCATGATTAATCTGTTCGAGGACAGCTCCCACCGCAGTATTGCTGGCATTAGTAGACAAGATGAGCGGTAGACCAGGTGTTGGAAAGTTAAGATGGGCTGCAGCAGAAACAGCTTTTTTGGCAGCATTAAAGGCATCTTCTTGGGCAGGGCCATAGGATAGTGAGTTTGGTTTTCCAGCCAGTGCTGTATAGAGTGGAGTCATTATTGAAGCAATTCTTGGTAAAAAACGATGGTAATAGTTGACCATTCCTAAAAAATTCTTGCAAGGTCTTGATAGTAGTAGGCTTAGGGAATGTCTGGATGGCGGCTACTTTTCCTTGAAGGGGAAGGACACCCTTGGAGCAGATACAGTGTCCCAGGAACTCTACTTCTTTGACTCTAAATACACACTTGTCGTGCCTGAGGATGAGACCAGCAGAGCGTAGACGTTCAAGAACTTGGTGGAGGTGTTTGGTGTGGGTGTCATGATTAGGAGAGAAAACTAGGATGTCATCCACATAAGCAACACAGAAGGGTAGGTCACCCAAAATCCCATCCAACATGCGTTGGAAAGTGCCTCCGGTGTTTCTGAGGCCGAAGCAAGAGTAGCTGAACGTATATGTTCCAAAGGGAGTGGTTATGGCTGTCTTGGGAATGTCTTCTGGATTCATAGGGACTTGATAGTAACCTTTGAGCAAGTCCAGTTTGGAAAATATCTTGGCCCCATGTAGGCACTCAGTACTTAAACAGCATGAAATCGATGGTACGGCAACAGTCAATAAGTTTAGTATATTCTGCATAAATAACATGAGTATGCCCTATGCATATAAGGTTAAAGTTTTTAAAGCTGCTTTGAGTTCTTCACTTTTGTATGGCTCTGAGAGTTGGTTCACAAGTAATTTAGCTTGCATGGAAAAACTTTATAACAGTGCAGTAAAGTGTTTATTGGGAGTGAGAAACAACACTCCAATATCCTTATGTTTAATAGAAAGTGGTTTGGAAACTTTAGTACATGAAGTTAATGAAAGAAGAAGGGGATTTTTAACCAAAAAAATGCAACAGGTTAACAATGAAGAACCTTTCTATGTGGTATTTGACATCTGCAGACGGGAAAATACACCTGGTTATCAATTCTTAAATTCATATATTGCAAATAATGGGGAAGCTTCTGCTCTAAGTGGAATAAAATCTGTAATACTGAATAAACCCAAAGGTGCCACAAAATATCTTACATATAGACAAATTTTAAATAGTCAGTTGACGGTACATAAAGTGTATAGTAGCAAAGAGTTTGTACCAGATTATTTGCGAATGGCATTCACAAGGTTAAGAGTAATGTCTCATGAGTTGCGTGTAGGGACTGGAAGGTGGAGCAGAACACCAAGAGAAATGAGAGTATGTGCTTGTGATCAAATGGCAGTTCAGAGTGAAGAATATGTGCTAATTGAGTTTCCTTTCTCCCAACCAGTGAGACAAATATATAATATGTTAAACTATCTGAGTGTCCAATCACTTTTGAATGAAGAGCTTCATATTACCGAGTTGTTACAGTATATTTATGAAGTACTAAAGTTGTACAGATAAGGAAGAGATTCAACCTTGTAATGAGGAAAGCATTGATTTTTTGCATGTATAGGTTAATTTGTAATATTTGGATGTATTCTATTCTTCTAACTGTATTTCAGAATTAGGCATTAACATAAATATGATTATTTACTTTTGTTGGTAAGTTTGTGAGAATATTTGCATTGTTCTTTAGGCTAAGATTTTTTTGATGGACAAAATATTGTTTCTATTACTTATGCTATTTTGTGCAAAAAGAAGAAATTTAATATATTTTTGTAATACTTTTGTAATATTTTGTCAATAAACTATATATATATATATATATATATATATATATATATATATATATATATATATATATATATATATATATATATATATATATATATATATATATATATATATATAGGTATGTCGTGACATCAGCAATGTTAGGGAGAGGGTAATGATCAGCTTCAGTCATCATATTCAATCGCCTGTATTAGCCGCAGGGTCGTAGTTTGCAGTCCTTTTTTATTACTATGTGCAATGGGGATGCCCATGGGCTGGATGCCTTTTGACATAGACCCATTTCTTCCATTTCCTTGGAGATCTTTTTTGTTGTGGTGAGTTTTTCTGTAGACAGCCGACGAAACTTTGAGAATACTGGATGACCTGAAGTTCGTATGAAATGGAAAATACCATGAGTTGCAGGTGTGCGGGAAGATAGGTGAAGTTCTGGTTTGAAGACTTCAGGATATGTAGACTGCATGAAGGAGTAATCATCTTGGGCATGAGATATGTGAAGAGCGAGGTCAGCAGGTACGGTAACAATGGCAATTGAGGATAAGGTGTTGGTGTCCACGAGGCGGCGATTGGCGACATCGACGAGGAGATGGAAATGTGCAAGAAAGTCAACTCCAATGAGAGGTAGAGAAACATCTGCAATAATAAATTTCCACGTGAAAGCTCTGTTGGCTAAGGATAGCTGGAGTACTTTGTATCCATACGTAGTGATGCGAGACCCATTGACAGCTACCAATTTGTTGTCAGTACCTGAACTACAACCGCTGTGGACTATGGACTTCAGGATGAGAGACCTGCAGGCACGTGTGTCAACCAAGAATTTGATACCTGTAATAGAATCAACTAGGAAGAAAACATTAATTGAGACAGAGGCCGCCGCAGGCAGTGACGACCTTAAAGCAAGTTTTTTGCCCATATACATGGTTTTTTGCAGTTTTTGGTGGCGTGACCAAAGCGGGCGTCATAGTAACAGAGTTTGGACGTGACATCCAGCCTTTTTTGAGAATATGAGGTAATTTCTTTAGCTCGAGGTCGTGTGAGGGCATTGTTGTAGAATGATGATCAATATGAAGATGTGGCAGCAGCGACGGCTTCGTCTGGAGGGCTGGAGTACATGTGACTGATATTGGTAATGTTAGGAGGTGTGCTGACATATATTGGTGGACGACTAGCTGCATTGTGTGCATTGAGTGACTGTCTGCACGGGCTGCCAGAGCTGCATCATCGAAAGTTGAAAAATCTGTGATTGCAGCACGGACAGATTCAGGAAGACGCAGTAACCAAAGGGCGAGGAGTACATCTATTGTCTGACTGGTACCCGAACTGTCGGGAGGAAGACAGGTAATAGGTCTCATCTCAGCAAGTGCGTCAGAAGGGCGCTGATCACCTAGTGCCTGTTTTGAAAGGTCAAATATCATTTTAACTCTTTCTCTGGAGATGGAGAGAATTTCTTCAAGAGGAAGATTTCCAAGTCCTGGTATGCGATGGCGTTGTCACCCTGTGATTAAAACCAGTCTGATATCTTGGGATAGAGTGTGTCAGGAATGGATGATAAAACATGATCAGCTTGTGTTCCGGAATTTGTGATCCTCTTTAAACGAAATTGTATTCTGCACGTCGGAACCAGATGTTGGCGTCGATGGTGGAGAACGTCGGGAGTTTGAAGTTAGCAATAAGGTCTTTTGCCACTGTAGAAGGTTTGATGTCTGTCATGGTGTGGGTGAGAGATAGAAACACTCCGGGGTCACCAATGTAACGACTGTGGTTACTTCACTACTTCAAACGGAAAGCAAGAGTTATTTTACTTAATATATAAAAGAGGATGTTCACCAATACAAGCAGAATATTGAACTGATTTAATGATCAAATTCAAGGTTATTTATATGTACAGATATTTCAGTGGGAGGAGTTACAGACAACCCAAGAGTAATTTTATTGACCCATTAAATACAACTTTAAAATAACTTAATAATTACTAAATGATTACCTATTTACAATAATTACATATTTTGATAAAAAAAAATATTATTTACAATTTGTACATTTGTACATTGGTCAAGCAAACTGGAATTCGAGAAACTGGTTAAATTCATTACTGGTCAAATCCTTTACTGGACAAATCCTTCGAAAATTTTCTCAGCTTCCATTCCCATGCAAAGTAAACATTTGTAGATTACCTAGATGGAATATCACCTGCCAAATTTTAATTCCTTGACCTTGAAATTACCGCTGATATACATTGATAAGATATTTCTTTCATTGATTGTGCCATACTAAAATCTCATTCTCAGAAGATTGCTTATTGCCAGGTAAAAATCTATCCCTTTTTCCTAACGAATTCTAATTTCATTTCACCCCTTTCTATCATCGTAGATAAAGTGTTTTACGTCAAAACTCGTCAATGAAGTTATTTATTATATAAATTGCAAGTAATTAATTATTTAACTAAAGTTTTTTATGTTATAAACCGCAAAAAAAAATAATAAGTAATTTTACCCTGTTGGCATTGCAAATGTTTCTTGTAGCCATAATTTAATGAATACATACTATATTTATCTTGCTGAATCTTCATATATTGAGGATAAAGTGCTCTGAAATACTTCAGTTTTGCCCTTTTTGCATTGCAAATATTTCTTGCTAACCAAAGTTGAATGAATACATATTTATCTCGTAGAATCTACGACGTAGATTCTCCCTTTATTGCAAATAAAGTGTTTTACCACAT
>JAXCGZ010009683.1:80000-92500 GCA_037179515.1 Halocaridina rubra
GCATTCTAACTGAATGCCACTATGTTCATATTACAGATTCCCCAGCCTCACTCGTGGCTTCATTTTAGCATTTAATTCAATTCCCAGGTTGGGGAATCTGTAATATGAACATATTGGCACTCATTTAGAATGCGTTCATTCCTAAGTATAGCAGCTATAAGCTATAAGGTTGGATTCCTCTTAACCTTCTGTGTTGTAGTGGTAGCGCCTTGACTTAGTAATCAAAAGTCCTAGGTTCGAGTCCCGGTTAGGGTAAAAAATGATTCATGTTTTCACATATGTAATGTGCTTATTTGTATTTCATGGCCCGAATGAGATGTTGAATTGATTTAAATGCTAAAATGAAGCCACGAGTTAGGTTGGGGAATCTGTAATATGAACATAGTGGCATTCAGTTAGAATGCGTTCATTCCTAAGTATAGCAGATATAAGCTATAAGGTTGGATTCTTTTTAACCTTGTTTGGTGTAGTGGTAGCGCCTTGACTTAGAAATCAAAAGTCCTAGATTCGAGTCCCGGTCGGGGTAAAAAATGATTCATGTTTTCACATATAAAATGTGCTTATTTGTATTTCATGGCCCAAATGAGATTGGGAATTAAATTAAATGCTAAAATGAAGCCACGAGTGAGGTTGGGGAATCTGTAATATGAACATAGTGGCATACAGTTAGAATGCATTCATTCCTAAGTATAGCAGATATAAGCTATAAGGTTGGATTCCTTTTAACCTTCTGTGGTGTAGTGGTAGCGCTTGGACTTAGTAATCAAAAGTCCTAGGTTTGAGTCCCGGTCGGGGTAAAAAATGATTCATGTTTTCACATATGTCATGTGCTTATTTGTATTTCATGGCCCGAATGAGATTGGGAATTGAATTAAATGCTAAAATGAAGCCACGAGTGAGGTTGGGGAATCTGTAATATGAACATAGTGGCATTCAGTTAGAATGCGTTCATTCCTAAGTATAGCAGATATAAGCTATAAGGTTGGATTTCTTTTAACCTTCTGTGGTGTAGTGGTAGCGCCTTGACTTAGTAATCAAAAGTCCTAGGTTCGAGTCCCGGTCGGGGTAAAAAATGATTCATGTTTTCACATATGTAATGTGCTTATTTGTATTCCATGGCCCGAATGAGATTGGGAATTGAATTAAATGCTAAAATGAAGCCACGAGTGAGGTTGGGGAATCTGTAATATGAACATAGTGGCATTCAGTTAGAATGCGTTCATTCCTAAGTATAGCAGATATAAGCTATAAGGTTGGATTCCTTTTAACCTTCTGTGGTGTAGTGGTAGCGCCTTGACTTAGTAATCAAAAGTCCTAGGTTCGAGTCCCGGTTAGGGTAAAAAATGATTCGTGTTTTCACATATGTAATGTGCTTATTTGTATTTCATGGCCCGAAAGAGATTGGGAATTGAATTAAATGCTAAAATGAAGCCACGAGTGAGGTTGGGGAATCTGTAATATGAACATAGTGGCATTCAGTTAGAATGCGTTCATTCCTAAGTATAGCAGATATAAGCTATAAGGTTGGATTCCTTTTAACCTTCTGTGATGTAGTGGTAGCGCCTTGACTTAGTAATCAAAAGTCCTAGGTTCGAGTCCCGGTCGGGGTAAAAAATGATTCATATTTTCACATATGTAATGTGCTTATTTGTATTTCATGGCCAGAATGAGATTGGGAATTGAATTAAATGCTAAAATGAAGCCACGAGTGAGGTTGGGGAATCTGTAATGTGAACATAGTGGCATTCAGTTAGAATGCGTTCATTCCTAAGTATAGCAGATATAAGCTATAAGGTTGGATTCCTTTTAACCTTCTGTGGTGTAGTGGTAGCGCCTTGACTTAGTAATCAAAAGTCCTAGGTTCGAGTCCCGGTCGGGATAAAAAAAATGATTCATATATATATATATATATATATATATATATATATATATATATATATATATATATATATATATATATTTGTATATATATATATATATATATATATATATATATATATATATATATATATATATATTTATATATATATATATATATATATATATATATATATATATATATATATATATATATATATATATATATATATATATATATATATATATATATATATATATATATATATATATATATATATATATATATATATATATAGATATGTATATATATATATATATATATATATATATATATATATATATATATATATATATATATATATATATATATATATATATGTATATATATACATATATATATATATATATATATATATATATATATATATATATATATATATATATATATATATATATATATATATATATATATATATATATATATATATATATATATATATATATATATATATATATATATATATATATATATATGTATATATATATATATATATATATATATATATATATATATATATATATATATATATATATATATATATATATATATATATATATATATATATATATATATATATATATATATATATATATATATATATATATATATATATATATATATATATATACATACATACAAACCAATAGCATACAGCACTAAATAGTAAGGAAGCCCATCAGTAAAATAAAACTTATAAAACAATGCTATATTTCGGATCCTAACTGGATCCCTTCTCAAGCACAACTGTTGTGCTTGGGTAGGGACCCAACTAGGAACCGAAATATAGCATTGGTTTATGTTTTGTTTCACTGATGGGCTTCCTTACTATATATATATATATATATATATATATATATATATATATATATATATATATATATATATATATATATATATATATATATACATATATATATATATATATATATATATATATATATATATATATATATATATATATATATATATATATATATATGGTTCCGGTTTTACGTCACGGACTTCCTTATCAACCAAGGGCTAGGACGGTTGCCTTCTTGCGAAGGACTTGTTTTGGCAAATGTAATCCTTACGCTGAGTGCATGCCTTTGCTAACCTCAGACCGTAACGGGGCGCGAACCCTCGACCTGACGCCTCAGAGTCGGAGACGCTACCGACTGATCCACGGCGACTACATATATATATATATATATATATATATATATATATATATATATATATATATATATATATATATATATATATATATATATATATATTCTTTTTCGTTTACATCTTTTCTCACTTTTATGTGGGGTCGATGTTTCTGACCAGTGTTCTCCATATGATTCTTTCCCATACCTCATCACCAAACCAACCTTTAGACCTCAGGTCGTCATTGATGCAATCCATCCACCTACTCTTTGGTCTCCCCCCCTTCTCCTACCCTGTATATCTATTTTCATTACTCTCCTCCCAACATACTGTTCATCCCTCCTAACGACATGACCATACCATCTTAGTCTACTTTCTTGTATCTTATCTGTTATTTCTCTAACTTTTGAGGTACCTCTAATTACCACGTTTCTGATCTTATCGCTTTTTGTCACCCCACACATCCATCTCAACATCCTTATCTCTGCCACATCCAGTTTTTTTTCTTGTGTCTTCTTTATTGCCCATGTCTCTCTTCCATACATCATCGCAGGTCTCACAACTGTCTTTTGCACTTTACCCCTCAACTTTTTCCCTATTTTCATGTCGCACACAACCCCAGACACTTCCTTCCAATTCTTCCATCCCGCCTGTATTCTGTGGGTTATTTTTGACAGTAGGTCACCATCCTCTGCTGCTGTTGATCCTAAATACTTGAATTTTTCAACTCTTTTCAACACCTCCCCCTGCAAATTGACCTCCCCATCCTCATCATCTCTCAACCTCAAGTACTCTGTCTTCTTCCTGCTGATTTTCAGTCCTCTATCCTCCATCACTCTTCTCCACTCCTCAGGCTTCTCCTCCATTACCTCTCGTGTGTTCCTACACAGTACAATGTCATCTGCAAAGAACATACAGCATGGAGACTGATCTCTAATACCCTGGGCTACTACATCCAAGACCATATCAAATAGATATGGACTCAAAGCAGACCCTTGATGCAGACCAACATTTACTGAGAGACTTTTCGTCAAGCCCACACTGCTCTTAACATTTGCCTGTGCCATCTCATACATATATTGGATGATTCTTACATATTTCTCGGGCACTCTCTTTTCTATAATACACCTCCACACCTCTTGACGTGGTACTCGATCATACGCCTTTTCCAGGTCAGTAAAGACCATATGCAGTCCTTTCTGTTTCTCCCTATGCTTTTCCATCATTTGTCTCAAGGCAAATATGGCTTCCACTGTCCCTCTTCCAGGCATGAAGCCAAACTGTTCATATCCAATTGTCGTTACCTCTCTGAGTCTCCTCTCTATGATCTTCTCCCATATCTTCATAGCATGACTTAACAACTTTATTCCTCTATAGTTTCCACACTCCTGAATGTCTCCCTTTCCTTTACAGATTGGGATGATTATGCTTCCTCTCCACTCCTCTGGCATATTTTCCTGACTAAAGATCTCTTGCATTAAGTCCCACAAGATATCTATGCCTTCCTCTCCAAGACTCTTCCATACCTCCACTGACATCTTATCAGGTCCTGCTGCCTTTCCCTTTTTCATTTTCCTTACTGCCCGCTCTACCTCTCTTCTAGCCACTGTTGTTCTAACTGCTTCATTTGGAAGTCCATCTTCAAATACTGCTCTTGGGTTCTCTTCATTTAGTAATCCTTCAAAATAAGCTTCCCATCTGCTTTTTATTTCATCCTCTTCTGCTAGAACTACTCCATGGTTATCCTTTATTTGTCATACTTGGGTCAAGTTCTTGGTTGCAGCATCTCGGGCCTTGTCAATTCGCCATATTTTCCTCTCTCCTTCTGGTGTTTCCAGCTCTTCATAGACCTAATTCAATTTCTCTGCCTTTACTTTTGCTACTGCTCTCCTTGCCTCCTCCTTTGCCTGCTTGTACTCTTCTTTATCCTGCTCCAGGCCTGATAAAGCTCCCTTTTTCTTAGCTTCTTTTTTGTTCTTCACCCATGCTTGCGCTTCCTCATTTCACCACCATGACTCTTTATCATATGGGGGTATCCTTCCTGATGACTTCCCAAGTACCTCCTCACCGACCCTCAAAATCACCTTACTATTCTCTGTCCACCATCCTTGTACATCCTCATGCAACCTTATCGCTTCCAACACTCTTCCCTTAAGCATAGCTCTCAGCTCTGCATATTTCAATCTCCACCACTTTATCTTTGGGTCCATCCTCGGCTTCTTATTTTTCCTACATATCCTGAGCCTGCAATCACTTACTACTATCCTGTGTTGCACTGCTACACTCTCCCCATTTATTACTTTATAGTTGCTAATCTCCTTCAGATGGTCTCTCCAACACAACAGTATATCTATCTGGCTCTCCCTCCCACCACTACTGTATGTAATCAATCTGTTTTCCTTTTTCTCAAAGAATGTGTTGACCAATGCCAGATCAAATGCCACTGCAAAATCACTCTCTCTCCCCCCTCATGTCTCTCGCCCACCTCCCAGCCCCCATGAACTCTACCTATCCCAGCCCTCCCAATTCCCAAGTGGCCATTTAGATCTCCTCTCAAAATTTTCCTCTTCCTTATAGGAATTAATCTAAGCCCCTGGTCCATCTCCTCCAAAAATACACCCTTCTCCTCTGCTGTACAACCAGTTTCTGGGGCATCACATCTGACACTATCCCTCGAGCATGCCTCTTTAACCCAGCCCACCCATGAGAGATGAGGATGTTGAGGTGGATGTATGGGGTGACAAGAAGCGATAAGATCAGAAACGAGGTAATTAGAGGTACCTCAAATGTTAGAGAAATATCAGATAAGATACAAAAAAGTAGACTAAGATGGTATGGTCATGTCGTTAGGAGGGATGAACAGTGTGTTGGGAGGAGGGTGATGGAAATGGATATACAGGGTAGGAGAGGGAGGGGGAGATCATAGCGTAGGTGGCTGGATTGCATCAATGACGACCTGAGGTCTAAAGGTTTGTTGGGTGATGAGGTATGAGACAGGAACGTATGGAGAACACTGGCCAGAAACATCGACTCCTCATAAAAGTGGGAAAAGATGTATATATATATATATATATATATATATATATATATATATATATATATATATATATATATATATATATGTATATATATATATATATATATATATATATATATATATATATATATATATATATATATATATATATATATATATATATATATATATATATATATATGTATATATATATATATATATATATATATATATATATATATATATATATATATATATATATATATATATATATATATATACATATATATATATATATATATATATATATATATATATATATATATATATATATATATATATATATATATATATACTTATATATATATATATATATATATATATATATATATATATATATATATATATATATATATATATATATATATATATATATATATATATATATATATATATATATATATATATATATATATATATATATATATATATATATATATATATATATATATATATATATATATATATATATATATATATATATATATATATATATATATATATATATATATATATATATATATATATATATATATATATATATATATATATATATATATATATATATATATATATATATATATATATATATATATATGAGGCTATTCAACGAATAGCCTCATCGTATTCCCTGCGTGTCGTAAAAGGCGACTAAAAGTGGACGGGGCGGGGGACTAGGAATCCCCCCCTTGTATCAACCTCCTGCGAGACGTCAAAGAAGAAGGGGAGTAGAGGGGAGAATAGCTTCTCCCCAAACTCTAGTTTTGGGGTGTCTAAATGTGTGTGGTTGCAGTACGATAGAGAGCAAAAGATGTGAGATTGGATATATGTTTGGTAGGAGGAGGATGGATGTATTGGCATTGTGTGAGACGAAGATGAAAGGAAATGGAGAAGTGGCATTTGGTGATGTGACGGGTAGGGTGCCTGGGTTTGAAAGGGGGAGAGCGAGAGAAGGTGTGGCATTATTGCTGAGTGAATGGATGGTAAATCAGGTAGTGGAATGGAATGAAGTATCATCTAGGCTGATGTGGGTGAGGGCTAGGATAGGAAGGGAATGTTGGGCTTTTGTTAGTGCGCATGGGCCAGGATGTGAGAGAAGTGAGGAAGAGCGGGATGAATTCTGGAATGAGTTAAGTAGATGTGTGGATGGTTTGAGTAGAAGGAACTATGTAGTTGTGTTGGGTGACTTGAATGCCAGAGTGGGTGATGGAGAGATAGAAGGTGTTGTAGGAAAGTATGGGGTACTAAGTGGGAATGAGAGAGGCGAGAGACTGTTAGATATGTGTGTGGAGCAAGAGTTGGTGATAGGTAATAGTTTATTTAAGAAGAAGTTAATAAATAAGTATACATGGATGAGAGTGGCAAATGGAAAAGTGAAAGAAAGAGCATTGATGGATTATGTGTTGGTAGCAAAGAGCATGGTTGGTAGAGTGAAAGATGTACATGCATTCAGGGGTGTGGCTGCTGGGATGTCTGATCATATTTTGGTTGAAGCAAAAGTGGTTGTAGCAAAAGAGTGGGGAAATAGTGTGGGGGGATGTAGAAGGGAAATAGTGAAAGTGGAAGAGTTGAAAAAGCCGGAGAAGAGACAGGAATATCAGGACAGGTTGAAAGTGGCATAAGACAGGGTAAAAGAAAGAGAAGTTGGGGAGTTAAGGGAGGAATGGCTAGTACAGTGGTAACGCACTGGCTTCGCATTCACGAGGTCGAAAGATCGGTTCCCGTCCAAGACCAAGAGTTTAAGCTGTTTACTGGCAGGAACTGCTGTGGTTGGACACCACAGTGGGGGGTTGGGGCTTGCCCTGGCTGACGAATACCCATTGTATTGAAATGGAAATAAAGTTTGTTTTGTTTTGTTTTGTTTGATGAAAGAATGCTTTGTGGGACATGCAAGTGATGTGTGTGGAAAGAGGTTTGTTGGAGGTGGCATGAGGAGGGGCAGCGAGTGGTGGAATGAAGGGGTGAAAATGAAGGTGGAAGAGAAAAAGAGGGCTTTTGAGGAATGGCTGCAGTGTAAAAGTAGGGAGAAGTATGAAACATATAGGGAGAAAAATGTGGAAACCAAGCGGAAGGTAGAGGAAGAGAAGAGGTTGGCAAATGTTAGGTGGGAACAGGATTTTAGTAGGTCATATGAGGAGAATAAAAAGAAGTTTTGGAAAGAAGTGAAGAGAGTAAGGAAGGGTGGATCGAGGATGGAAGAGACTGTGAAAGATGTGAATGGACAGATGTTAAGAGGGAACGATGCAAGGAAAAGATGGGCAGAATATTTTGAGTGTTTGTTGAATGTTGAGGAAGATAGAGAGGCAGCTATAGTGGCAGTGGGAGGGGTTCAAGGTCCAGTAATGTTAGATGAAAATGAGAGAGAGATTACAAGAGAGGAGGTGAAAAGGGCATTGTATGAAGCGAAAGCAGGAAAAGCACCTGGAATGGAAGGTGTGAGAGCGGAGATGTTGAAAGAAGGGGGTGTGACTGCATTGGAGTGGTTAGTGAGAGTTTTTAATATAGGCTTTATGTTGTCATTGGTACCAGTGGAATGGGTGATTGCCTGTATAGTGCCCCTATACAAAGATAAGGGAGATAAGTATGAATGCAGTAATTTTAGGGGTATAAGTTTGTTGAGTGTGGTAGGAAAAGTGTATGGTAGGATACTGGTTAATAGGATTAGGGATAAGACAGAATATGTGATTGCAGAAGTGCAGAGTGGTTTTAGGAGAGGTAGAGGTTGTATAGATAAGATTTTTATAGTTAGGCAGTTATGTAAGAAATATTTAGCAAAGGGTAAGGATGTGTATTTTGCATTTTTGGATCTGGAGAAAGCATATGATAGAGTTGATAGAGAGGCTATGTGGAATGTTTTGAGATTATATGGAATTAATGGTAAATTGTTGCATGCAGTGAAGAGTTTGTATGAGGGCAGTAGAGCTTGTGTTAGCGTAGGGAATGAAGTGAGTGAGTGGTTTCCAGTGAGTGTGGGACTGAGACAGGGATGTGTGATGTCATCATGGCTGTTCAATTTGTATATTGATGGAGTTGTAAGAGAGGTGAATGAGCGAGTGCGTGGTCGAGGTGGGAGCTTAATCAGTTGCTGTTTGCAGATGATACTGTGGTGGTGGCAGATTCAGAGGAAAAGCTGTGTCAGTTAGTGTCAGAATTTGGAATGGTGTGTGAGAGAAGGAAGTTGCGAGTGAATGTGGGAAAGAGTAAGGTTATGAGGTGTACAAGAAATGAGGATGGCGCTGGATTGAATGTTATGTTGAATGGAGAGACACTTGAGGAGGTTAATCAGTTTAAGTATTTAGGCTCGGTTATAGCTGCAAATGGTGGAGTGGAAGCAGATGTGTATCACAGAGTGAATGAAGGATGTAAAAAGTTGGGTGCATTGAAAGGAGTGATGAAGAATAGAGGGTTAGAAATGAATGTTAAGAAAGTTTTGTATGAGAAAGTGGTTGTGCCAACTGTGATGTATGGATCAGAGTTATGGGGTATGAAAGTAAGTGAGAGACGGAAACTAAATGTGTTTGAGATGAGATGCCTGAGGAGTATGATTGATGTATCTCGATTGGATAGGGTTAGGAATGAAGTGGTGAGAGCAATTACGGGTATAAGGAGAGGAATTGCAGCTAGAGAAGACATGAATGTTCTGAGATGGTTTGGCCATGTGGAAAGGATGGATGATGAAAGGCTGCTGAAAAAGGTGATGAATGCGAGAGTTAATGGGAGAAATGCTAGAGGGAGGCCTAGGTTTGGATGGATGGATGGAGTAAGGAGAGCCCTGAATGATAGGAGGATGGATAAGAGGGAAGCAAACGAGCGTGCTAGGAATAGGAATGAGTGGCGAGCGATTGTGACGCGGCTCTGATGGGCATCTGCTGTTACCACGGGGCTGCATCTTGCAGAAGAAGCCCTGTGGTAGGGGCAGTAGGAGGAGTTGGCAGTTGTGAAGCGACACAGGTTGTGGAAGAGCCGGGAGGATGGGCTGTGGCAATCCAGCAGTGCCATCTGAACGGTCTCTAGCTCCCTCGTCATTGCCCATAGAGCAAAGTAATCCCCCTATTTGTTTTCCTTTCTTGATGTCGGCTACCCCCCAAGTAAAGGGGGAAACAGCCAAGGTAGATAATAATATATATATATATATATATATATATATATATATATATATATATATATATATATATATATATATATGAATTTTTTTTTTTTTTTTTTTTTTTTTTTTATCCCGACCGGGACTCGAACCTAGGACTTATGATTACTAAGTCAAGGCGCTGCCACTACACCACAGAAGGTTAAAAGGAATCCAACCTTATAGCTTATATCTGCTATACTTAGGAATGAATGCATTCTAACTGAATGCCACTATGTTCATATTACAGATTCCCCAACCTCACTCGTGGCTTCATTTTAGCATTTAATTCAATTCCCAGTCTCATTCGGGCATGAAATATCAAATAAGCACATTACATATGTGAAAACATGAATATTTTTTTTTTTTTTTTTTTTTTTTTTTTTTATCCCGACCGGGACTCGAACCTAGGACTTATGATTACTAAGTCAAGGCGCTGCCACTACACCACAGAAGGTTAAAAGGAATCCAACCTTATAGCTTATATCTGCTATACTTAGGAATGAACGCATTCTAACTGAATGCCACTATGTTCATATTACAGATTCCCCAACCTCACTCGTGGCTTCATTTTAGCATTTAATTCAATTCCCAGTCTCATTCGGGCATGAAATATCAAATAAGCACATTACATATGTGAAGACATGAATATTTTTTTTTTTTTATCCCGACCGGGACTCGAACCTAGGACTTATGATTACTAAGTCAAGGCGCTGCCACTACACCACAGAAGGTTAAAAGGAATCCAACCTTATAGCTTATATCTGCTATACTTAGGAATGAACGCATTCTAACTGAATGCCACTATGTTCATATTACAGATTCCCCAACCTCACTCGTGGCTTCATTTTAGCATTTAATTCAATTCCCAGTCTCATTCGGGCATGAAATATCAAATAAGCACATTACATATGTGAAAACATGAATATTTTTTTTTTTTTTATCCCAACCGGGACTCGAACCTAGGACTTATGATTACTAAGTCAAGGCGCTGCCACTACACCACAGAAGGTTAAAAGGAATCCAACCTTATAGCTTATATCTGCTATACTTAGGAATGAACGCATTCTAACTGAATGCCACTATGTTCATATTACAGATTCCCCAACCTCACTCGTGGCTTCATTTTAGCATTTAATTCAATTCCCAGTCTCATTCGGGCATGAAATATCAAATAAGCACATTACATATGTGAAAACATGAATATTTTTTTTTTTTATCCCGACCGGGACTCGAACCTAGGACTTATGATTACTAAGTCAAGGCGCTGCCACTACACCACAGAAGGTTAAAAGGAATCCAACCTTATAGCTTATATCTGCTATACTTAGGAATGAACGCATTCTAACTGAATGCCACTATGTTCATATTACAGATTCCCCAACCTCACTCGTGGCTTCATTTTAGCATTTAATTCAATTCCCAGTCTCATTCGGGCATGAAATATCAAATAAGCACATTACATATGTGAAAACATGAATATTTTTTTTTTTTTTCATTTTTTATCCCGACCGGGACTCGAACCTAGGACTTATGATTACTAAGTCAAGGCGCTGCCACTACACCACAGAAGGTTAAAAGGAATCCAACCTTATAGCTTATATCTGCTATACTTAGGAATGAACGCATTCTAACTGAATGCCACTATGTTCATATTACAGATTCCCCAACCTCACTCGTGGCTTCATTTTAGCATTTAATTCAATTCCCAGTCTCATTCGGGCATGAAATATCAAATAAGCACATTACATATGTGAAAACATGAATATTTTTTTTTTTTTATCCCGACCGGGACTCGAACCTAGGACTTATGATTACTAAGTCAAGGCGCTGCCACTACACCACAGAAGGTTAAAAGGAATCCAACCTTATAGCTTATATCTGCTATACTTAGGAATGAACGCATTCTAACTGAATGCCACTATGTTCATATTACAGATTCCCCAACCTCACTCGTGGCTTCATTTTAGCATTTAATTCAATTCCCAGTTTCATTCGGGCATGAAATATCAAATAAGCACATTACATATGTGAAAACATGAATATTTTATTTTTTTTATCCCGACCGGGACTCGAACCTAGGACTTATGATTACTAAGTGTAGTGGCAGCGCCTTGACTTAGTAATCATAAGTCCTAGGTTCGAGTCCCGGTCGGGATAAAAAAAAAAAAAAAAAAAAAAAAATCATGTTTTCACATATGTAATGTGCTTATTTGATATTTCATGCCCGAATGAGACTGGGAATT
>JAXCGZ010009683.1:95000-97843 GCA_037179515.1 Halocaridina rubra
CTCATCATAACTGAGATTGCACATTTCTAGTACAAGTTTCTTGGCATGTCTTTGAACTTTTCCAGCTTAAATGCGTGCTTTTTCAAGTGCGGATTCCAAAAGGGGGCTGCATATTCAAGTTGTGGCCTCACCTAGGTTTCATAAATATTTCTGAACATTTACTTGTAAATGTGCCTGAAGGCTACCCTTACATTTGTTAAGAAAGCATATGATGCCTTTACTATGCCATTTATCGGCATTTCTGGAGAAATCACGGCCAGTATGTTTACTCCTAGATCTCTGTCATTCTCTGTCTTTTGAAGTTCTACTCCTGCCACCGAGTAGTCAAGCTTGGGCCTTCTTGCACTTGTACCCATTCTCATTACCTTACGTTTTGAAGTACTGAATTTCAATTGCCACTTTTCTGACCATTCATGCTGACTATTTAGATCTTCCTGAAGTTCTCTATCATTGTTCTCATTTCTTACTGTCTTTACAATT
Source organism: Halocaridina rubra (assembly GCA_037179515.1). Lineage (NCBI taxonomy): Eukaryota > Metazoa > Arthropoda > Malacostraca > Decapoda > Atyidae > Halocaridina > Halocaridina rubra. The sequence goes on from JAXCGZ010009683.1 coordinate 95,481, forward strand.
TTTGCATCATCTGCAAATAAATACATTAATGAATTTACAGACCCTGATAGGTCATTTACATATGCCATGAACAAAAGTGGCCCTAAAACTGAATCCTGTGGAACTCCACTACTAACTCCTCTCCATTCAGACATTGAGTGTCCTACTCTAGGCCTCTGTTCCCTTCCTTCTAATAATGTTTTTATCCATTTCAAGACATTTCCCCCTATTCATGTCATTGCTAGTAGCTTCTTAATAAGTCTCCCGTGTGGGACACATGTCAAATACTTTCAGGAAGTCTAGGAATATACAATCTACCCAGCCCTATCTTTCCTGTGAGATTCGGCCTAGCTCATCATAAAATTCTAATAAGTTTGTTACTGATGATCTACCTTTTCTGAAGCCATGTTGTCTCACTGATAAAAAGTTGAAGGATTCCAAGTGAAGAGAGATATGTTTCCATAGTAGTTTTTCCATAACCTTCACTTGTTTCCAGCATCTTGGAATCTCTCCTGACTCCAGTGACTTTTTAAATATGATACTTAGTGCCACTGATATTGAATTTGCGCATTTATTAAGTACATGATAGAATATATCATCAAGTACCTGTACCTTTATGGACATCTAACTACATCAGTACTTTGCATACCTCTGTGGCTGAAAGGATGATGTTCTCTAATACCGGCCCTTGAACTTCTATCTCTGCAATCTGAGTGGGTGGAATATTTTCTACTGTTAATACTGACTGAAAAATCCTTGTTTAATTCTATTCATATCTCTTTGTTCATCTCAGTGATGCTTCCATCCACTCTCTAAAGTTTTAAAGCCTGTTCTTTTACCTTCAAATTCCTCTGATAAAGCTGTATAAAAGCTTGGGATTTTATTTGACCTTCCCTTTCATATTCTCTCTCTTATTCTCTTCCTTTACTTAGGTAATCATTTCTGGCTCTTTTATAGGTCTGCTATTCATTTATGTTTTTTCTCCTCCTATACCTTTTCCTGCATTTGTCTCTCCTCTCATTAGCTCTTTTACACTCATTATCGAGCCATTTCTCTCTGGCATGAATTACACCTACTTTGGTGATAAGTATACAGCAATCTACTATCTTCCCATATTTCTCATGATAAATGTCGCACATTTCTTGTAAAGATTTCTTGTAAAATAAGGTCCTCCAGTCAATAACTGCAAAAAGCTCATTCATTTTGATGTAATCTTTCGGATAGTTCCTCCTCATGTCCTCAGTGCCTCTACTCTCAAGCAGAACATCTTCATTGATATACTTCATCAACAACACACAGTGGTCACTCTTTCCAAATGGTGGATCATTTTCAATTTATTCAATATCCAACACGCTTTCTGTGAGCGATGGCATATCCCCACCCCTGGCCCTCGTTGGCTCCAGTACATGTTGGTGTACGAGATTCCCTCTTAGCCATCTAGGAATCTTGTCCCGAATGAGTCCTCAAAACTGTGTGGGGTCATGATTTATCCAATATATCTTTTTATAATTAATATATTCCATAATCAAAATTATACAGTTTCTCTCCCAGGCCATGCTAACACTGAGTTTATGACTTCAATAGTTCCTATATGAGTTTCCTCATAAACTTCTAGCCTATGTTGGTTCCTTGGTGGTTATATACAACAGTTGTTCCTTGACCCAGTATTCATGCGAGCAACAAGAAATTCCTTGAACTCACTTTCTATAGCAAAGTTTATTTCATCAACTTGAATCCTTTCAATTTTGAACAGTACTATCCCTCCACCAGTCCTCTCAAATCTTTCAACCCTATATATTTTGAAGACTTTAGGAAAAACTGTGACACGATTTAGGACCTCATTCAACTTAGTCCCTGTAACCGCTACTTTATCTGCCTTACTGTTGTGAATTCTATCTTTTAAATCTACTGTCTTACCAGCTAATCTATCAGCATTTGTGCATAACAATCTTAATGAGGCCCCATTCCCTGATCTTTTGTCATAATCTTCTTTATCTCCCTTTTGTCTGGAAGAACTCTGAAATAAAAACTTTTCTTCTCTTCATTTATTTCCTCACATAACTTTCTATCCTCCTGAAACAAGCTTTTGATCCTTTCCATCTCTTCCTGTGTTCTGTATCATCTAATAAAGACTTTTTTTGAATTCTTGAAGGTCTTTTAGGTATTTTTTCCTCATCAATATTTCTCTATGTGTCCCCTATCTTAAAGGTTACTTTTGTTGGTCTTTGCTTTCCCTCCCTAGAATATTTACCTAGTTGGTGAATGTTTACTATATCCTCAGGATCACAAACTACTCAAAGTTTTCTTATCAGATCTACAAACCTAGCTTTATATTTTTCAAATCTTCTCTGCCAAGTTGGTTCCTGGGATTCACTTATGCCTGA
>JAXCGZ010009684.1:0-7500 GCA_037179515.1 Halocaridina rubra
CATTTACATATACAAGGAACAAAAGTGGCCCTAAAACTGAACCCTGTGGAACTCCACTACTAACTCTTCTCCATTCAGACACTGAGTGTCTTACTCTAACCCTCTGTTCCCTTCCTTCTAAGTAAGTTTTTATCCATTCCAAGACATTTCCACCTATTCTAGCCATTGATTGCAGCTTCCTAATAAGTCTCCCATGTGGAACAGTGTCAAACGCTTTCTGGAAGTCTAGGAATATGCAATCTGCCCAGCCCTCTCTTTCCTGTAAGATTTGACTTACCTCATCATAAAATTCTAATAAGTTTGTTACTGTTGATCTTCCTTCTCTGAAGCCATGTTGCCTCACTGACAAAAAGTTGAAGGATTCCAAGTGAAGAGAGATATGTTTCCTTAGTAGTTTCTCCATAAGTTTGCAAACTATGCTGGTCAAGGAAACTGGTCTATAGTTCAGAGCCGTATCCCTCCGTCCCTTTTTGAAGATAGGTATCACATTTGCTTGTTTCCAGCATCTTGGAATCTCCCCCGACTCCAGTGACTCCTTAAATATGATACTTAGTGCCACTGATATTGTGTTTGCGCATTTTTTAAGCACATGAGGGGATATGTCATCAGGACCTGTAGCTTTATGAACATCTAAATCCATCAGCGCTTTGCATACCTCTGTGGCTGTAAGGTTGATGTTCTCTAATACCGGCCCTTGAGCTTCTATCACTGCAATCTGAGGGGGTGGGGTATTTTCTACTGTAAATACTGACTGAAACTCCATGTTCAATTCTTTGCAGATCTCTTCGTCCGTCTCAGTGATGCTTCCATCCGCTCTCTTTAGCCTTAAAACCTGTTCTTTTACCTTCAGTTTTCCTCTGATAAAGCTGTGGAAAAGCTTGGGATTTTCTTTAGCCTTCCTGGTGATGTCCCTCTCATAATCTCTCTCTGCCTCTCTCCTTTTACTTAGGTAGTCATTTCTTGCTCTTTTGTAGGTTTGCCAGGCATTTATGTTTTTCTCCTCCTATACCTTTTCCAGCATTTGTCTCTCCACTCCTTAGCTCTTTTACACCCATTATCGAACCATTTCTCTCTGGCATGAATTACACCTACTTTGGTGACAGGTATGCAGCAATCTACTATCTTCCCATATTTCTCACAAAAGATGTCATACATTTCTTGTACAGATTTGTTGTAAAATAAGGTTCTCCAGTCAATAACTGCAAAAAGCTCATTCATTTTGATGTAATCTCCTTTCGGATAGTTCCTCCTCATGTCCTCAGTGCCTCTACTCTCAGGAAGAATGTCTTCAATGATATACTCCATCAACAACACACAGTGGTCACTCTTTCCAATTGGTGGTTCATACTCAACATTTTCAATATCCAACACATTATCTGTGAACACCAGATCAAGTAGTGATGGCTCATCCCCACCCCTGGCTCTTGTTGGTTCCATTACATGTTGGTGTAGGAAATTCCCTTGTACGCAATCTAGGAATCTTGCCCCAAATGAGTCCTCACCACTGTGTGGGTCAAGATTTATCCAATCTATCTCTTTATGATTAAAGTCTCCCATAATCAAAATCCTACATTTTTTCTCCCGCGCCATGTTAACAACTGAGTTTATGACTTCAATCGTACCTATATGACTTTCCTCATAAATTTCAAGCCTATTTTGGTTCCTTGGTGGGTTGTATACAACAGTTATTATAATGCTCTCTGACCCAGTATTTATGCGAGCAACAAGAAATTCCCTGAACTCACTTTCTATAGCCAAGTTTATTTCTTCAACTTGAATCCTCTCACTTATGAGCAGTGCTATCCCTCCACCAGTCCTCTCAGATCTTTCGACCCTTAGTATTCTGAAGCCCTTAGGAAAAACTGTGACACTGTTTATGTCCTCACTCAACTTAGTCTCTGTAATTGCTACTATATCTGCCTTACTGTTGTGAATCCTATCTTTTAATTCTACTGCCTTACCAGCTAATCCATCAGCATTTGTGTATAACAATCTTAATGAGGCCCCATCCCCTGATCTTCTGTCATTATCTTCTTTATCTCCCCTTTGTCTGGAAGTATTCTGTAATGAAAATTTTTCTTCTCTTCTTCATTTCTTTCATCATTTAACCTTCTTGCCTCTTGCAACAAGTTTTTGATCTTTCCCATCTCTTCCTGTGTTCTGTATCGTCTAATGAACACTTCTTTGCATTCTTGTAGGTCTTTTAGACTTTTTTTTCTCAACAATATTTCCCTACATGTCTCCCCTCTCTCAAAGGTTACTTTTGTTGGTCTCGGCTTTCCTTCCCTCGAATATTTACCTAGTTGGTGTATGTTTACAATATCCTCAGGACCACATACTACTCCAAGCTTTCTTATCAGGTCTACAACGTTAGCTTTATTTTCTTCAAGTCTCCCCTGCCATGTTGGCTCCTGGGATTCACTTATGCCTGAGATTACCACTGTCTTCTCCTTATCAAGTGCCTGTCTGATGAGTGGGTTTGCCCTTTCCATCACAACGTCTTTCATTTTTTCGATTACTGTCTCTTTATAGTCAACTGTTTGTATGTTTTCCAGTGCCACCACCTTTACAGCCTCTTTTACTGCCACATTCCCCTTTAGTGCATCAGCAAAGGACGTTTTCATGGCATCATTTTCCATATTCAGCTCCTGGAACTCTTTTCTGAACTGTTCAATGTTTTCCTTAATCTGAACATTCCAAGCAGCAATCTCGTCTCTCTCAGAAGAGAGCAGTGAACTAACATCTAATTCCTTTAGGTTGTCATTTAGCTGTTTGTTTTTATCTTCTTGTTTAGAAATTCTAGATTCTAGTTGACTCTTTTCCCCTTCCAGCTTCTTTATTCTTTTTTCTAGTTCCTTTCTCTCCTGCCCTTGTGCTTTATTTGCTTCCTCCAAAGATCTTATTTGTTCTCTGAGTGTTTCATTCTCTTTCATTTCTCCATCCATATTCCGAATTTTTTCATCAAGGCTTGTAACCATTTCCTCTAACTTCTTGATTCTCTGTTTAAGTCCTCTGATGACTACCCCTTCTCCCGACCCATGGGTGGGAGAGGTTTGGGACAGAGATGGCTTCATTTTTATGTTCTCCCTCTCACAGAATATAGAAAGAAGACGAGAAAGAGGAAAAAAAAAAAAAAAAAAAAGAAAAACTTCTAATTTACCTTCACACAGAATTTTTATATCTCCATATAAGTGCTATTTAGTGACTCAGTTTGTCTCCTTTCTGGTAACACACATCTTAACTTAAAAACTTGACCATGGTAATTTAAGTATAAAAAGAAAAACAAAAACAAAAGTCAAACCTGAAGGAAAATTCGAATTTGTGTTCGAGGTGGCACCCACCTGTTTCTGTTATATATTTTTCCTAACTGATAAACTGACTTGCTAACCAAGATATGTTATCACGGGATTTAGACTTTACATTTAACTCAATATATATACAAAATAACAAAATAGTAAAAGAGAAAGCTAAAAGAAAAGCAAAAAAAAAATGAAGAAAATAGGACTGCTGTACTACTTGGCAACTTAACTCAGTACTGTTGACAGGTGGGTATTTGGTAATTTTTTTTCTTTTATTATTCAATTTTTTCGTGTATCAAACTAACTAACTAGTTAATATAAATGGGAAGGATACTGATTTTAACAATATATAGAACCACAGGATCAGGTAAAACGGCTTAAGAGCTTTCCCCAGTTTACACAAAAAATTAGGTAATGTGGTGTGATGGCTCCACGTCTGGCAACTCTTCTAGATTTCCCTCAAGGCAGAAACTGGACGGCAGCTTCTCTCTCTTCCTCACGAAAAAGTTCTCAATTTTTTTTCCTTTAATATGAACAGTCTCGTCTTACAACAAATTGTAAATGAGTATGTGTGTCACGTCATTATCACCTCATTCACCGTAATTTTATCTATCACTTTCATAAAAATTTACGTTGCTTGATGTTATTTATAATGTAAAGGGTGTTTTTTTAACAGTGCAGGGAGGGTTTATACAGAACGTAAACGAAAAAATAATTGTAAATGAGTATGTATGTCACGTCATTATCACCTCATTCACTGTAATTTTATCTATCACTTTCATAAAAATTTATGTTGCTTGCTGTTATTTATAATGTAAGGGGGGTTTTTTTAACAGTGCAGGGAGGGTTTATACAGTATGTAAACGAAAAAATAATTGTAAATGAGTATGTATGTCACGTCATTATCACCTCATTCACCGTAATTTTATCTATCACTTTCATAAAAATTTACGTTGCTTGCTGTTATTTATAATGTAAAGGGTGTTTTTTTAACAGTGCAGGGAGGGTTTATACAGTACGTAAACGAAAAAATAATTGTAAATGAGTATGTATGTCATGTCATTATCACCTCATTCACCGTAATTTTATCTATCACTTTCATAAAAATTTACGTTGCTTGCTGTTATTTATAATGTAAAGGGTGTTTTTTTAACAGTGCAGGAAGGGTTTATACAGTACATAAACGAAAAAATAATTGTAAATGAGTATGTATGTCACGTCATTATCACCTCATTCACCGTAATTTTATCTATCACTTTCATAAAAATTTACGTTGCTTGCTGTTATTTATAATGTAAAGGGTGTTTTTTCAACAGTGCAGGGAGGGTTTATACAGTACGTAAACAAAAAAATAATTGTATTTTTTTTTTTTTTTTTTTTTTTTTTTTAAGTGTGACACCGGGACAGGCAGAAGCTGCCCTCATCAACAAAGGCCCGGGCACAAGAAAAAAACAAGACGAAGGAAAAGAAAAAGGTTAAGGGCAAGGCAGAGATGAGGTAAAGTCACACAAAGGAAAACGACAGACAGAAAAAACAGTCAAAGTAAAGAGGACCCAGAGATATGGAGGACTAGGCTCTGAGATGACAATAGATCTGCTTTTTGAAGGATGAAAGGTCATAAGAATTAGGAAAGACAGAAGGAGGAAGAGAGTTCCAGAGTCTGGAGGTAGATGGGAAGAAGCAGTCACTGCACCGACCAATCCGCGAGCTACAAATCTCGACACAGTATCTGTGAGATGAGGCCGCTTGGCGAGTGTTACGCGGCCTCGGCAGTGGAGGAGGGATGCAACTCGCCAACTCATCAGAGCAGCGATGGAAGTAGTAGCGATAGAAAAGCGAAAGGGAAGATACCTTACGGCGAAGAGAGAGAGAATCCAGGTTAGAAGTAAGAGAAGGATCATTAATGAGTCTGACTGCCTTAGATTCAACCCTATCAAGAAGATAAGTAAAGGAAGAAGCACCCCAGATGTGTGAGCAGTATTCTAAACAGGGGCGGATAAGACCTTTGTAAATTTTAAGTAACTGCAATGAGGAAAAGTAATAACGAAAACGAAACAAAACCCCCAATTTTTTGGATGAAGATTTAGAAATTTGGATTATGTGATTCCTCCAAGACAAGTTAGAGGCTATATGGATTCCTAATATATTGATAGAGTTAAAAGGGTAAATTTCATTAGTTTCGAAGACAATAGGGTTATCAGGAGGAGAAGAAGATAAAGAGATAGCCAGAAACTGTGTCTTGGAGGCATTGAATTTAACTAAATTTTGAGTGCCCCATTCAGATACTCTCTGCAAATCGGAGTTAAGAGTAGAAGAAAGAGTGATACGAGACTGATTACGAGTAACAGATGAAGGTTGTGAAGAAAAGGCAGAGGAAAAGTGAAGGGTAGAATCATCGGCAAAGGCATGAAGAAGAGACGAAGATGGGGATTGTAGAAGATCATTGATGAAGAGAAGGAAGAGAGTAGGTGAAAGAACAGAGCCCTGTGGAACACCACTGGAAACAGAGAAAGGGCTAGATGTCGCGCCATCAACAACTACTGATATAGAACGGTCAGTAAGAAAACTGGAAATCAGAGAACAGAAAGAAGGGGTAAAGCCATAGGCAGGGAGTTTGGCCAACAGAGCCTTGTGCCAGACTCTGTCAAAAGCCTTAGAGATATCAAGGGCGACGACAAAGGATTCCCCATAGTTCCCCAGAGGAGATGACCATACATGAGTAAGATAGGACAGGAGATCACCAGTATGTATGTCACGTCATCATCACATTCACGGTAAGTTTTCCTATCACTTTCATAAAAATTTACGTTGCTTGCTGTTATCTATAATGTTAAGGGCGTTTGTTTTAACAGTGCAGGGAGGGTTTATACAGTACATAAACGAAAAAATAATTGTAAATGATATGTATGTCACGTCATTATCACCTCATTCACTGTAATTTTACCTATCACTTTCATAAAAATTTACGTTGCTTGCTGTTATTTATAATGTAAAGGGTGTTTTTTTAACAGTGCAGGGAGGGTTTATACAGTGTAAACGTAAAAATATATTAAAATATCTATGTACATATAGTCGGATCCTACATCGCGGATTTCCTGGTTCGCGGTGGGTCCCGGAACCGAACTACCGTGATAAGTGAGGCAACACTGTATATATATATATATATATATATATATATATATATATATATATATATATATATATATATATATATATATATATATATATATATATATATATATATATATATATATATACTTCTCAGAATAACGCGAAGATAGGTTCTCAGAAGTGAAGGGTAAATGAAAAATCGTGTGAAAAACGAGTCATTTTCCATAGGAAACAATGATAAAGGGCATAGATATGTTCCACAACCTCACACAGACACACTATGCCAAAGATATAAGACAAGTAAAACATATCTTATAAGTACATAACAAAGCAGAAAGACCTATAATTAATTATATTAATATGCAAATAGTGTACAGTATTAAAGATATACAGATTTACTTTACAGTAAACAAATTAATCCACTCTATTATGCGGTGGGCAACAGGCATACACTGGGACGTGCATGGTGGCCAGTGTAGCCAGTTAAAGCAGATGTTTTTATTTTCAAATGTATGGTACATTCAAAGATATATATCAAGTACAAGATGGTAGTACTGTAATTTAAATGAAAATGTACTTCATCTTTAAGATATTTGAAAGAACTTACCAGCTTACTTGCATATTTTTTATATTTATAATTTCTCTCATTCATCTATTCTGGCAACACTGATGGTGGTGGTGAGTATGGGGATACAAACATTTTGCCGCCTCCGTATCAGCTGATGCACCCTCGCACCCTATTTGCCTGACAATATTATATAGAAAATTTGTTTGCTGTTTGTTCTTAATACTCTTTTTCAATTTTCTTCATAATATTCGATCGCATTAAGCGGTACAAGAGGAGGAGGATGCGGGAGAACGATGCACCCTCGCATGTTATTTCCCTGACAATATTATATAGAAAATTTATTTGCGGTTTGTTCTTAATGCTTTTTATCAATTTTCTTCATAATATTCTATCGTATTAAGCGGTAGAAGAGGAGTAGGATACGGGAAAATGAACCTCTATCGACAAACGTTTTGGTACTTCCGTATCAGCTGATGCACCCCCACATACTATTTCCCTGGCGATATTATATTGAAAACATGT
>JAXCGZ010009684.1:12500-97559 GCA_037179515.1 Halocaridina rubra
AGTATCACTAAGTATAAAATGGAACTGATCAGGAGACGGGAAGATACGAGCTTTGGGCTCTTTCCCGTAAACACAATTAGGTAATCACACACATATATGGGAGATTTTAATCATAAAGAGATAGACTGGATAAATCTTGACCCACACAGTGGTGAGGACTCATTCGGGGCAAGATTCCTACATTGCGTACAAGGGAATTTCCTACACCAACATGTAATGGAACCAACAAGGGCCAGGGGTGGGGATGAGCCATCACTACTTGATCTAGTATTCACAGATAATGTGTTGGATATTGAATAAATTGAGTATGAACCACCAATTGGAAAGAGTGACCACAGTGTTTTGTTGATGGAGTATATCATTGAAGATATTCTTCCTGAGAGTAGAGGCACTGAGGACATGAGGAGGAACTATCTGAAAGGTGATTACATCAAAATGAAGGAGCTTTTTGCAGTTATTGACTGGAGAACCTTATTTTACAACAAATCTGTACAAGAAATGTATGACATCTTTTGTGAGAAATATGGGAAGATAGTAGATTGCTGCATACCTGTCACCAAAGTAGGTGTAATTCATGCCAGAGAGAAATGGTTCAATAATGGGTGTAAAAGAGCTAAGGAGTGGAGAGACAAATGCTGGAAAAGGTATAGGAGGAGAAAAAACATAAATGCCTGGCAAACCTACAAAAGAGCAAGAAATGACTACCTAAGTAAAAGGAGAGAGGCAGAGAGAGACTATGAGAGGGACATCACCAGGAAGGCTAAAGAGAATCCCAAGCTTTTCCACAGCTTTATCAGAGGAAAACTGAAGGTAAAAGAACAGGTTTTAAGGCTAAAGAGAGCGGATGGAAGCATCACTGAGACGGATGAAGAGATCTGCAAAGAATTGAACAAGGAGTTTCAGTCAGTATTTACAGTAGAAAATACCCCACCCCCTCAGATTGCAGAGATAGAAGCTCAAGGGCCGGTATTAGAGAACATCAACCTTACAGCCACAGAGGTATGCAAAGCGCTGATGGATTTAGATGTTCATAAAGCTACAGGTCCTGATGACATATCCCCTCATGTGCTTAAAAAATGCACAAACTCAATATCAGTGGCACTAAGTATCATATTTAAAAAGTCACTGGAGTCAGGGGAGACTCCAAGATGCTGGAAACAAGCAAATGTGATACCTATCTTCAAAAAGGGAAGGAGGGATACGGCTCTGAACTATAGACCAGTTTCCTTGACCGGCATAGTTTGCAAAGTTATGGAGAAACTACTAAGGAAACATATCTCTCTTCACTTGGAATCCTTCAACTTTTTGTCAGTGAGGCAACATGGCTTCAGAGAACGTAGATCAACAGTAACAAACTTAGTAGAATTCTATGATGAGGTAAGCCGAATCTTACAGGAAAGAGAGGGCTGGGCAGATTGCATATTCCTAGACTTCCAGAAAACATTTGACACTATTCCACATGGGAGACTTATTAGGAAGCTGCAAGCAATGGCTAGAATAGGTGGAAATGTTTTGGAATGGATAAAAACTTACTTAGAAGGAAGGGAGCAGAAGGTTAGAGTAAGACACTCAGTGTCTGAATGGAGAAGAGTTAGTAGTGGAGTTCCACAGGGTTCAGTTTTAGGGCCACTTTTGTTCCTTGTATATGTAAATGACCTACCAGAGTCTGTAAATTCATTCATGAATATGTTTGCAGATGATGCAAAGATTGTGAAGAAAGTAAAAAACGAGAACAATGGTAGAGAACTTCAGGAGGATCTAAATAATCTGCATGAGTGGTCAGAAAAGGGGCTAATGAAATTCAATACTTCAAAATGTAAGGTAATGAGAATGGGTACAAGTGCAAGAAAGCCCAAGCTTGACTACTCGGTAGCTGGAGTACAACTTTAAGAGACAGAAAATGAGAGAGATCTAGGAGTTAACATACTGGCAGATTTGTCTCCAGAAATACATATAAATGGCATAGTAAGGGCAGCATATGCATTCTTATCAAATGTAAGGGTAGCCTTCAGGCACATGGACAAGGAAATGTTCAGAAATATTTATCTAACCTATGTGAGGCCAAAACTCGAATATGCAGTCCCCTTTTGGAATCCACACTTGAAAAAGCACATAGCTAAGCTTGAAAAAGTTCAAAGACATGCCACGAAACTGGTGCCAGAAAAACGCAATCTCAGTTATGATGAGAGGCTGAGGGAATTAGACTTATCATCACTCGAAGCTAGAAGAGTGAGGGGGGATATGGTGACAGTCTTTAAATTCCTTCATGGTTATGATAGAGTGGATAGGGATTGATATTTTGATATGGCTGGCTCTAGAACTAGAGGTCATAGTTTGAAGCTTCGTAAGAAAACTTCTTTGCAGGAAGTAAGGAAATACTTTTTCAGTGTAAGAGTAGTTGATAATTGGAATTCACTAAGAGAGGAGGTAGTTAATGCTATCTCAATCCATAGTTTTAAGGACAGGTATGATAAGTATCACTAAGTATAAAATGGAACCGATCAGGAGACGGGAAGATATGAGCTTTGGGCTCTTTCCCGTAACCACAATTAGGTAATCACATATATATATATATATATATATATATATATATATATATATATATATATATATATATATATATATATATATATATATATATATATATATATATATATATATATATATATATATATATATATATATATATATATATATATATATATATATATATATATATATATATATATATATATAAATATATATATATATATATATATATATATATATATATATATATATATTGGACACCGGGGCAGGCAAAAACTACCCTCATCAATAAAGGCCCTGGCACGAGAAAACATTACTGCAGAAAAAAAAAAAAGGTTATGGACAAGGCAGAGATGAGGATACGATACAAAAGTTAATAGGTAAGACTGACTAAATAGTCAAAGTACTGAGGACCTAGAGATGTGGAGGATTAGGCCCAGAGATGACGATAGATCCACTTTTTGAAGGAAGATAGATTATAAAACTTTGGAAAAACAGAAGGAGGAAGAGAGTTCCAGAGTCTGAAATTAGATGGGAAGAAGCAGGCGCTGCACCGACCAATCCACAAGCTACAACTCTCCACACAGAACCTGTGAAACGAGACTGCTTGGCGAGTGTTACGCGGCCTCGGCAGTGGGAGAGGGATCCAACTATACAAAATTCAAAAAATATTTTTAACTACGCATAAAGAGCAAGCGAGAAAAAGCGAGGAAATATGGTTCAGTTTAGTGACTAAGCAACTGCCTCAAAGGCACTTTCCCACCATGCTGCTATGTGTTTCAGTCTGTCTTCACCCAGCATACTGTGTGGACATATCGCTTGTTCTAACTGTTGTTGTGGTAAGCTTTGTGTTTCCTGTGTTTTTTTGTGATTTTTTTTTCATTTACCATGGCCAGTAAATGCCCAGGAAAAGACTGTGGAAGTGCCTCTACTCCCAAAAGAGCGAGAAAGTCTATAAACCTTGAAATAAAATTGCAAGTGTTGGCCCATTATGAGCGTGGTGAGAGTACAGTGGCTATAAAAGTCGATGCAACTCAGTGAAAACAGGTTGCGTACCATACGTGAAGATGCGGAAAAAATAAAGAAAAATGCAAAAGATGGTGTTAGTTTAAGTTTGGCTAAGTCTTCATATGCTTGATTGGATATTATGGAGAGAATGAAAAAGATGCTATGTAAGTGGATGAACAAAAAGAACAAACAGCAAACAATCTTGCCGTACAATATTGTAAAGGAAAAAGCGAGTGAGATTTGTGAACATTTCAATTCTCAGGTGGAAGGCGAAATAGTAAAACCTTTTGCAGTTAGCCCTGGCTGGTTTGCAAATTTTCAGCGTAGGTTTTGTTATCATTACCGAAAAACACAAGGCGAGAGCGCATCAGCTGATTTGGAGGTGGCAAAGTGGTTTCCTACCAAATTAAAGGCCATCATATATGAAGGGGGATATACGGCAAAGCAGATTCTTAAAATGAATGAAACCGTTTTATATTGGAAACAGATGCCAGAAAGGACGTATATTTCCATAGAAGAAAAATGTGCTTCAGGCTACAAGGCTGCAAAAGATCGCTTTACGCTGCTGCTTGGTGCTAACGCTGAGGGCGACATGAAGCTGAAGCCTGTAATGGTTTACCACTCAGAAAATCCTCATGGACTAAAGGGTTACTATAAAGAGTTACTTCTGATGCACTGGTACACAGATAATAAGGGATGGATGACTGGGAGTATTTTTAAAATTATTTCTTGACACGTCTCCCAAGTGAGTTAGAAGTCTATTGCAAGGATCAAGTTGTACCCTTCAAAATTCTTCTCATTTTGGATAATGCACCAGCCCATCCTCCATTAATTGCCGGTCTTAACCCGAATATAAAAATTATGTTTCTACAGCCAAATACTACATCACTACTCCAACCAATGGACCAGGGGGTAATAAAGATGATGAAATCTCATTACCTTAGGAATTCTTTTAAAGACCTCAGCAGGATGACTGATGTCAGCATGTCCGACCATGACAGAGCAGCTAATGCCCCGATCTCTCGGTGATAGAGATTAAGAAAAATGCGGTTAACGATTACTGGAAAGAGTTCAATATAAATAACGCCGTGTGGTTTGTGAAGGATTCTTAGGCTGAAATTACAAAGTCGTGTGTGAATGGGTCATGGAAGGAGGTTTGCCCGCAGCTTGTAAACTCATTCAAGGGTTTTAATCTCAATGATCGGCTGTCAAGGACGAGACTTGAGTGCATTCAGCTCACCCTAGGTGTGGGATTCTCCGACGTTGATGAGGATGATGAGGATGCCCTGCTTGCTTCACACGCAGAGGAATTGACTGCCTTGGATTTGGATGATATGGAAGCTCAGCGACAAAATGAGGAGAAGGAGAAAAAGGAGGCAGCAGCACTTCATGAGACCCCCATGAAAGCACTCACTGAGCAAAGATTTACTCAAAATTTCCACCATATAGAGAGTGCCTTGGATATTTTGGATAAGGACAATCCTAATATAGAGCGTGCAGGCTTGACGGATTGAGAGATTATGCATGATGTTGCCTGCTACAATGAACTTTTGAAAGAAAAGAGGAGGATTACTTGGCAGGCAACTCTTGATGCCTATTTCTCAACCAAAATAAGAGATTCTGATGACCCTCAGCCCAGAACTTCTAAGAAGTATGAACCCCAACTACAACCAGAGGTTAGCTCTCCCCCTTCCGCCTCCTCTTCTCCCGCTTAAGTCACCTCCTCACCACCACCCCGCTCATCCCAGTATGCCTATTGCCTATTGTATATAGAATGAGTACACCTGTGTAATATTTTGCGTTTTTTATGTTATATCTCTAATACTGTACTATTATATTCAAGCGTTGCATAATAAAATTTTGCTTAAAAAAAAAAATTGAGTTCTCTAGTCTTGCTTTTGTTCATTTTTTTATGCTATCTTTATTTATTTATGGAGCTAGAGGTTGGCTCTCCCATTTCCTCCTCTTCTCCTACCACTTATGTTACCTGCTCGCCGCCTGTTGCTCACCATATATAGAGTGAGTAGAATGTTACATTTTCTTTGTTTACATCATTATTGTAATTCAGGCATTGCATAATGAATAATAAATTGAGTTTTCTAGTCTTGCTTTTGTTAATTTTTTATATTACAGTATCCTTATTTAGTTTTGCAGATAGGGGTTTGTTCTCTCCTGTAAATAATAAAAACAACAGATGCCCACACACAACTGCAGGATTAAAAAATAGTATCAAAGAAAAACACTGATTAGAAAGGCTTGCATCAAAATGGCCTTTGTCTTTTGGAACCAGATATAAAGCTTACAGGAACAAATTAGTAACACTACTCCAAGCTGCAGAAAATAGATATTTTCAGGATAAGCTTAAGAACGAACAAGGAAACAGCAAGTCCACCTGGAATACAATAAACAGCCTAATGGGACGAAAACAAATTAATCATTCAAAGGAAATCAAATTAAAAAATTATAATGACCACACTGCTAATATCTTAATAATCATTTCTTAACTATAGCACAACCAACACAGGAACAACAAAATGTGCAACAAAACTCACACTGACAGATTCTTAATAATCCACCAGACTTTTCGTTTTACTTGTATCCTGTAACAAGGGAGGAAGTCACTAAATATATAAAAACCTTAAAACCAAATACAGCATCGGGATATGATGAAATTCCATTAAAACTACTCCAGGTCACTGCCCATTACATTGGTACACCACTTACCCACATAATCAATCTATGTTTTCAGCAAGGATGTTTTCCAGACAAACTAAAAAGTGCTAAAGTAATACCTATTTTTAAGTCAGGCACTGAAGATGATGAAAATAACTATAGACCTATATCTATCTTACCGTCTTTAAGTAGTGTTTGAAAAAGCGATTGTTCACAGACTTAAAGAATTCCTTGAAAAGTTCAACCTATTATCCGAAAATCAATACGGATTCCGTAATAATAAAATCACTGAAAAAGCAATAATGAACTTTACAAGCGATGTTTATCAAAATTTGGAAAATAAAAACTTTGTTGCAAGGGTTTTCCTAGACTTGTCCAAAGCATTTGACTCATTAGACCATGATATACTAATAGAAAAACTAACCTGTGTGGGTATTAGGGGAACATCATTACAATTATTTGAGAGCTACTTGAAAAATAGAAAATAAGCCGTATATTGTAATGGGAAAGCATCTTTGTAGCAAACTATTGAGAGGGGAGTACCACAGGGATCAATTCTGGGCCCATTGTTATTTTTAGTTTATATAAATGATATTTCCAATGCCAGTAATAAATTCAAACATATTCTCTATGCAGATGACACCAATCTTGCATGATAATAACCTTGACCACCTGCATTCTGTTTTAAATAGTGAACTAGAAAAAATTAACAACTGGGTCTCTGTTAATAAATTAAAGCTAAATGTTTCCAAAACTGACTATATCTTATTTCAAAATAGATCTGTAGTACACAATATTGGTCAAGTTAATATGAATGGGTAAGAAGTTAAAAGAGTTGCTTGTAAGAAATTTTTGGGAGTAATTATTGATGAAAATTTAAGTTGGAAATATCATATTCAATCTGTCTGCTCAAAACTGTCCAAGACGTGTGGAATTTTGTATAAAATTCGCCATAACCTAACAAATGAGGCCTTAAAAAGCATATACTATTCCTTGTGTTATCCTCATATTATATACTGTTTGTCCATCTGGGGTTGTACTTGGCCGTCAATTGTAAGGGATGTATTTGTAACTCAGAAAAGACTGATCAGAACTATTACATATAGTGGAAAATATGACTCAACTTCCTCTTTATTCAAGGAGCTAAACTTGCTTAAAATTAATTACTTGATACAATATTTCTGTCTTATTATTATACATAGTGATGTTAATGATAACAGAAAATTATTTAGATTTATTCAACACAACCATGGAACCAGAGGTAACAATATAAATTTGATATGTCCACAGCCGAGAACAACCTTGTACAAATTTTCTATTCACTGTTTTGGCCCAAAATGTTGGAATGCATTACCAGAAGATTTAAAAACAATAACTGGCACAACTTAATTTAAAAAGAAACTCAAACAGCATTTATTTACTAGGCAAAATCAAGCAGCTGTTGATTAATAATTTATACAGTATTAGTGTATCATTATGTCCAGGTTATGGTCAGGCTACTGTTTTGTTTTATTACAAGATAAGTATGAGATTGCTATATTGGAGCTTTTGTTAGCTATTGCCGTCATACTTTAATTTATGTGAAATGTATATTAAACTGCCTGCCAAGGAGCTCTTGCTCAGCAGGTTAGTGCCTCTGAATATAAAGTACATATTTATTTTTGTATGTATACTAAATATTTGGCAATAAAATAAAATCTTCTTCTACCTCTTAAGTCACGTGCTCACCGCCACCATGCTTGTCCTATGCTTGTTGCTCACCGTATGTAGAGTGAGTAGAATGTGTTTTGTATTTTTTTTGTTACATTAATTCAGGCATTGCATAATGAAAAAAAAAATTGAGTTTTCTAATCTTGCCTTTGTTAACTTTTTTATGTTACAGTATCTTTATTTACTTTTGCAGCTAGGGGTTAGCTCTCCTGCTTCCCCCTCCTCTTCTCCTACAGCGTAAGTCACGTGCTCAAAGCCACCACTCTCGTCCCATGCCTGTTGATCACCGTATATTGAGTGAGTAGAATGTCAATTATATATTTTTTTCGCTACAGTAATTTAGGCGTTGCATAATGAAAAAAAAAAATCTAGTTTCTAGTGTTCCATTTACTTACCTTTTTATTTTATCTTTGTTTACGTTTGCAGATAGAGGTTCGTTCTCCCTCTTCCTCCTCCTCTTCTCCTACCGCTTAAGTCACGTGCTCACTGCCACCACACATGTCCCAGTATGCCTGTTGCCCACTGCATAATAGTGCGTTAATTTGCTTATTGTACAGTATAAATTTATAAATCTGTATATCTTTAATACTGTGCATTATTTGTATTTTAAAATACATAAGTTCTTCTTCTTCGTCTACATCTTTTCCCACTTTATGTGCGGTCGATGTTTCTGGCCAGTGTTCTCCATATGTTCCTGTCCCATACCTCATCACCCAACAAACATTTAGAACTCTGGTCGTCACACCTACGCTTTGGTCTCCCCCTCCCTCTCCTACCCTGTATACCCAGCGGATGCAGCCAAGAACCATTGAAAACCACCACCCACAAACACCAAACACCACACCTCTCCCTCTCTCTCCTCATAAACACTAGCTCAGACTTATCTTAATTCTTTGGTATAGTGTGTTTATGTACAGTTGTGGAACGTATCTATGCCTATTACCATTATCGTTTATGGAAATTGACTTATTAAATTACTAGAGCCTTTTGAGAATCTGTCTTCGCGTTATTTCGAGAGGAGAGTGTATATTACAGGGAGTTCCCATAGTACATCGTTTCGACTTTACGTCGGATGCCAATAAATAAGTAATAAAGCCTTAATAACTTAACTTTTTTACCTACCCGGCTGGTGCGGTAAATCTAAGCCACATGCGCTGAACAGTTTTTGATGGTGGTGGATGAATATACAGATATATTTGTAATTATTACGTTAATGGCTTTAATTATTTATGTAATTTTTATAATGAAGAATTATATTGAATAAAAAAAAAAAAAAAACAGCCATATACTGCATACGATTTTATGCGAAAAAGTTTGTTGAGCGTCGTTTAAGAATACATTAGAAGAAGAGGTAGCACAACTCAATTTATACTCGACAGCCATATTGTCCCTCGTGTTCGTATGTTCTCTCATTTGTTTCGCTTGTGTTTGCTCATTACAGACATTACCATGTCTTCCAAACATTGTGGTGATAGTTCTGATGGCAGTGTTACAAAGAAAAGAAGAGCCATCACCATGGAAATTAAATCGGATATGGTCAAACGCTCGGAAAAGGGAGAACGTTCTATGAACATTGGTTGCACACTCGGATTAGCCCGTACGACCGTGACAACGTTCATCAAAGGCCAATTTGCATAACCTAAGGATGCAAGGGGAAGCTGCAAGTGGTGATGAGGCAGTAGCAAGCAGGCTTCCCAGTTTGTTAGGAGAAATAATTAGGGAGGGGGGTTACCGTGCTGAACAAGTATTTAATGTGGATGAGTCTGGCTTGTTCTGAAAGCGTATGCCTAATTGTACATACATCTCCAAGGAGAAGAAGACAGCAACAGGCCATAAAGTCAGCAAGGAGAGACTGACTTTGCATCTGGGGGCTAATGATCCTGGAAACTGTAAGCTGAAGCCCTTGTTGGTTTACTTGGCAAAAAACCCAAGGGCATTAAAGGGCATTTGGAAGACTCAACTGCAAGTCATCTAAAGGTCAAACAAAAAGACTTGGATAATCCTACAGGTAGTTGAGGACAGGTTCGTCAACCACTCTGTGCCTGAAGTGGAGAGGTAGTGTGCTTCCAAGGGTCTGCCCTTTAAGGTGTTACTATTGCTGGGCAATGCTCCTGATCACCCTCCCAACTTGGATGGCTTTCATCCTAATGTAAAGGTGATTTACCTTCCACCTAATACCACTGAATTGTTACAGCCAATGGATAAGAAGGCCATTGCCTCTTTCTAAGCCTACTACCTTCAAAGGACAATCACTATGGCTCTCAGGGCAACTGAAAAGGCCAAGAACTTGACTCCCAAGGACTTCTGGAAGTCGTACAATATTCTTCAGGCTGTGAAGAATACTGCTGATGCTTGGGAGGAAGTGAAGTACATGAACTTGAACAGGGTATGGAAGAAAGTGTGTCCCTATTTTGTGAATGACTTCCTAGGCTTTGAGGAGACAATTGAGGCTGTGACCAAAAATTAACTTGCCTTGAGTAAGGAGCTCAAGTTGGAGGTGAAGGCTGATGATGTAAAAGAGCTACTGGTCTCTCATGGCAAGGAGTTATCCGCCAAGAACCTCATTCACCTGCAGAAACAGATGTCGAAGAGGAGGAAGAAATACCAAACCCACACCCCAAGAGAATCACAACCAGGGAATAGGAAAAGATGTTTGCCCATATAGAGAAAGGGTTGACAAAACTTGAGGCTCAGGACCCATACTCTGAAAGGTACACTAAGGTACAGAGAGTGATCAATGATGCCCAGCGGTATTACAAGGAAATTTGGGAGGAGAAGAGGTTTATCATACAGACTCACCCCAACAAATTCTTTGCGAAGGTAGATCCCCAACCAACAGATCCTGTACTCTCTACCTCAGGTGATTCTACCTCTATAGACTCACATGCCCAAGCATCTACAACATATGGGGTATGTTCTTTTGCCTCTCCAGACTCATCTGCCCTAGTCTCCTCAGCACCTGCCTCTCCAGTTTCCTCATCATAAGCCTGTCTTTCCCTCCCTTTGTAAGCCAACCATACGAAATAGTAAGCAATACTGTCCTGTATAGTTTTGTATTAGTGTAGTGTATTTTTATATTTTTATGCTTAATATAAGGTCCATGTAGTGTAATTTTACTATCTTACAATGAGAACTTAGATTATTTTTGTATAGATTATGTACTAAATGTTCTTTTGCCTCTCCAGACTCACCTGCCCTTGTCTACTCAGCATCTGCCTTCCAGCGTTCTCCTTATAAGCCTGTCTCTCCCTCCCTATGCAAGCCAACCACACGAGTAAAAGTAAGCAATATTGTACTGTACAGTGTTGTATTACTGTAGCATACTTTAATATTATTATATTCAGTATACTATAAATGTAGTATAGTTTTACTATATCTTACAATGAGTACTTAATTTATTTTTATATAGATTATGTGCTGAATGTTATTTTGCCTCTCCACACTCACCTGCCCCAGTCTCCTCAGCATCTGCCTCTCCAGCTTCCTCCTTATAAGCCTGTCTCTCCCTTCCTATGCAAGCCAACACATGAGTAAAAGTAAGCAATATTGTACTGTAACATTTTGTATTATTGTAGTGTACTTTATTATTTTTATGTTTGGTATAATGTACACGTAGTGTAGTTTTACTATATCTTACAATGAGAACTTATATTATTTTTCAATAGATTATGTACTGAATGTTCTTTTGCCTCTCCATACTCACCTGCCCCAGTCTCCTCAGCATCTGCCTCTCCAGCTTCCTCCTTATAAGCCTGTCTCTCCCTCCCTTTAAAAGCCAACCACAAGAGTAAAGGAAAGCGATATTGTACTGTACAGTTTTGTATTATTGTAGTATATTTTAATATTTTTATGTTTACTATACTGTACTTGTAGTGTAGTTTTACTATATCTTACAATGAGAAATTAGATTATTTCTATGGATTATGTGCTGTATGTTCTTTTGCCTCTCCAGACTCACTTTCCCCAATCTCCTCAGACGTAGGTTCGAAAAACTATCGGTGTTTTCGGACTTAAGTCGAAATCCACTCTAAGTCAGCTGTCAGGAATTGAACCCTGATGTAAAGTGGGGACCCCCTCAGGAGGTACCCATTCAACATCAGGGTTCCGTTCCTGACAGCTGACTTAAAGCGGATTTCAACGTCAGTCGGAAAAGACCTAAAGTCGAACCTAGGACTCCCAACCAATGTTAAAAATAAATCATCTGAAACATAGAAAAATATCCTAAGTTCTTAATCTATGATATAAAACTAGTAAAACTAAAGTAAACAGTATTGCTTGCCTTTACTTGTGTATCCTAAAACATAAAAATAGTAAAATTACACTACAGTACTGTACACAGTACAATATTGCTTACCTTTACTCGTGTGGTCGGCTTGCACACTGGAAGATGCATTGCAAGGGAGGGAGAGACAGGCTTATTAGGAGGTGGAAGCAGGAGAGGCAGGTGCTGAGGAGACTGGGGCAGGTAAGTATGGAGAGGCAAAAGAACACTATGGAGGTACTGGAACAGGTAATTCTATACAGGTAGAGGCACCTAAAGAAGAGGGTACAGGATCTATTGGTGGGGGCTCTAATTCAAGAACAACTGGTCAAGGCGAGTCTGGAAGGATGCCCTCTTCTTCTCCTCATATATTTCTTAGCAACACCGCAGAGCATCATTGACCTCTCTTTTCACCTTAGTGTACCTCGCAATGTTGGGGGTCCTGAGCCTCGAGCTCTGCCAACAATTCTTCTACCAGGGCAATCGTTTCTTCAAATTTCCTGATTGTGAATTTCTTGGGCTCTTTGCTTGGTAGTTCTTCCTCCTCTTCAATCATTTGTTTCCCCAGTTGAATGAGGTCCTCAGTGGATAATTCCTTGCCATGAGATTCCAGAAGCTCTTTTACATCATCAACCTCCACCTCCAACTTGAGCTCCTTTATCAAGACAACTACGTTCTTGGTTACAGTCTCAACTGTCTCCTCAAAGCCTAGGATGTCATTCACAAAATAGGGGCATGATTTTATCCATACCCCATGCAAGTTCGTTTACATCATTTCTTCCCAAGCGTAAGCAATATTCTTCACAGCATGAAGAATATTGCGCATCTTCTAGAAGTCCTTGAGATTTAAGTTCTTGTCTTCCTCAGTTGCCCAGAGCCCTAGTGATTGTCCTTCGGAAGCAGTAGGCCTTGAAAGAGGCAATAACCCCCTGATCCATTGGCTGTAACAGGAAAGTGGTATTAGGTGGAATGTAAACCACCTTTACATTAGGATGAAAGTCATCCAAATGGGCAGGGTGACCAGGGGCATTGTCCGAGATTAGCAACACCTTAAAGGGCAGACCCTTGGAAGCACAGTACCTCTCCGCTTCAGGCACAAACTGGTTGCTGAACCAGTCCTCACATACTTGAAGGGTTATCCAAGCCTTCTTGTGTGACTTCCAGATGACAGGCAGTTGACCCTTCCAAACGCCCTTGGGTTTTCTGCCAAATAAGTCAACAAGGGCTTCAGCTTACAGTCTCCAGGAGCATTAGCCCCCAAAAGAAAAGTCAGTCTCTCCTTGCTGACTTTATGGGCTGGCGCTGTCTTCTCCTCCTTGGCAGTGTATGTACGACTAGGCATACACTTCCAGAATAAGCCGGTCTCATCCACATTTAATACCTGTTTGGCATGGTAAGCCCCTCCCTTATTATCTCAGCCAAAGAAATAGGAAACAATTTTGCTGCTTCCTCATCATCACTAGCAGCTTCACCCTGCACTCTTATGTTATGCAAATTACCATGAGCCTTAAAATTATTAACCCAACCCCTACTTGCTACAAACATTTTCACTTGCACTCCCTTCCCCTTTTAACTTTTCAAGGCTTCAAATAATATTTTAGCCTCTTCCTGTATTATCAAGAGGCTCACTGGGATACGCCGTCGATTCTGGTTTTCAAGCCAAAGCACTAGCAATCTCTTGATCTCGACCATAAGGTAACTACGCTGCCTAGTGATCACAGTGAACATCATACAAGTCAAACCTGTCACATGGTCACAGATGCCATCAGAACTATCACCAACACGCTTGGGAGACATAGTAATGTCAGTAACGAGCGAAACAAATGAGAGATCAGAGAAAACATGAAGCACAATATGGCGGCCAAGAATAAACTGAATGGTGGTTCTTTCTCTTCAAATGCCGTGTGATGCCGTATTCTTACACAACGCTCAACAAACTATTTTGAATAAAATAGTATTTACAGCTATGTGTTTGGTATTTTTTTTATTCAGTATAATCCTTCAATATAACTAGATGTAAAAAATAAATACAGGTATATCTCACCTAACGTCGTTAATTGGTTCCAGGAGAGATGACTTAAGTCAAAAAAACAACTTAAATCGAATTAGCTTGTCTCTAGGCTAGCCTAGATATACAGATTTACTGTAGTAGTAGTATAGTTGGGTGGGATATGCCTTTTGCAACGGCTCCCAAGTCTTGGTTTTGCTTTGCTAAATTGTTTGTGTGGTTATTATTATTTGATTTCTTTTTCTACAAATCCTTTTTATAATTTTTTTTCTTTCTTTGATGTCTTTTTCACTACAATATCTAAATAACATTATATTAGCAATTATTTCAATTTTCTTCTCTATATATGGTTGTGCTAAAAAACTATATTCTGTTCTTATTTGTGCATATTCTTCACAAAATAGTAGAAAATGTTCTAGGCTCTCTTCACATTGTTCACACATTGGGCAGGTAGTATCTTTATATTTAAATTTATGTAAAGTAAACAAATTAATGAACTCTATTATGCCGTTGGCAACAGGCTTAGCATGGGGCTTGTGCTGCCAGATAAAGCGGATGTTTTTATTTTCAAATGTATGGTACATTATAAGATATATATTAACTACAAGATGGTAGTACTGTAATTTAAATAAAAATTTACTTCTTCTTAAGATACTTCAAATAACTTACCAGCTTACATGGATGTTTTTTATATTTACCATTTCTCTCATTTATGTATTCTGGCAACACTGATGGTGGCAGTGAAGAATAGGATGCATACATTTTGTCACACTTCCGTATCAACTGATGCAACCTCACATGCTATTTCCCTGACAATATTATAGTAAAAATAACTTTGCTGTTTGTTCTTAATGCTTTTTTTTCTTATTCTTATTCGTATTCTTATTCTTATTATTATTACTATTATTATTATGACGAGTGACGACGCCTAACGGTAGATATTGGAACTACTGTACGTATTTTAATAAGATATTTATATGCTTTTATTCTTATTCGATAAATGCAAATGCCTGCTGCATTCTTATTCTTATTCGTATTCTTATTATTATTATTATTATTACCATCATTAATATGACGAGTGAGGACGCCTAACGGTAGATACTGGAACTACTGTACGTATTTTAATAAGATATTTATATGCTTTTTTTTCTTATTTATTGTACAATAACATGATTTTATGTGCTTTTGTTTTTATTTATAGCATTGGGATCCATATCCTCGAACAAAGAAAGTCCTTTTCGATAAATGCAAATGCCTGCTGCATTCTTATTCTAATTAGTATTATTATTATTATTATTATTATTATTATTATTATTATTATTATTATTATTATTATTATTACTATTATGACGAGTGACGACGCCTAACGGTAGATATTGGAACTACTGTACGTATTTTAATGAGATTTTATATGCTTTTATTATTTATTGTACAATAACATGATTTTATGTGTTTTTGTTTTTATTTATAGCATTGGGATCCATATCCTCGAACAAAGAAAGTCCTTTTCGATAAATGCAAATGCCTGCTGCATTCTTATTCTAATTAGTATTATTATTATTATTATTATTATTATTATTATTATTATTATTATTATTATTATTATTATTATTATTATTATGACGAGTGACAACGCCTAACGGTAGATATTGGAACTACTGTACGTATTTTAATGAGATTTTATATGCTTTTATTATTTATTGTACAATAACATGATTTTATGTGTTTTTGTTTTTATTTATAGCATTGGGATCCATATCCTCGAACAAAGAAAGTCCTTTTTGATAAATGCAAATGCCTGCTGCATTCTTATTCTAATTCGTATTATTATTATTATTATTATTATTATTATTATTATTATTATTATTATTATTATGACGAGTGACGACGCCTAACGGTAGATATAGGAGCTACTGTATGTATTTTAATGAGATTTTATATGCTTTTATTATTTATTGTACAATAACATGATTTTATGTGTTTTTGTTTTTATTTATAGCATTGGGATCCATATCCTCGAACAAAGAAAGTCCTTTTCGATAAATGCAAATGCCTGCTGCATTCTTATTCTTATTCGTATTCTTACTATTATTATTATTATTATTATTATTATTATTATTATTATTATTATTATTATTATTATGACGAGTGACGACGCCTAACGGTAGATATTGGAACTACTGTACGTATTTTAATAAGATTTTATATGCTTTTATTCTTATTTATTGTACAATAACATGATTTTATGTGCTTTTTGTTTTTATTTATTGTACAGTAACATGATGTCATGTGCTTTTACTGGTTTTCTAGTGATATTATGATTCATATATTTGTAGCGGACAAAAAAAAAAAAAAAAAATTTAAACCGACGTATAATCGAGAACGACTTAACTCGAAACGACTTAAGCCGAGGTATACCTGTAATGCCATTAACTTGATAAATATGAATAGAGCTGTGCTGCTAGCTGTGTACTTATGAGCATTCTGAATAAAATCGTATTTACAGCTATGCATTTGGTATTTTTTTCAAATTTAATATAATCCTTCAATATAACCAAATAAATAAAGTCATTAACTTTATAAATACGAATAGAAGTGTGCTGCTAGCTGTGTATTCATTTGCCGCATTCACAAACTGTTCAGCGTGTGCAGTCTGAATTTACCGCATCAGCCAGGTAGGTCAAAAAATTAATTTATTAATAATATATCAATTATTTATACTTAAATGTACACATACTTCGTGGATTACAAACAAACAAATATTTCCTCCCCAACCGGGAATCGAACTCAGAACCACAGATCACAAGTTGAAGACTCTACCACTGCTATAGCATTGTTGTTTTAGATTCTCCACCCACGGATGGGTGGAATGGGTCATGGAGCCACTAAAAAGTTCTCCTATTCAAGCTAAGGATTTGGTAAAAACTGCTACTGAGCTGCATAAGTGTCACGGCTTCTCCCCTTTGAGACACACAATGCCATAGAGAACGTATGTGTATCTCTAGTCTGACTGGAGATAGGAGAAGATTTTAGTGGTCTTGCTAGAGCAGTGGTAGAGTCTTTGACTCATGATCTGTGAGTCTGAGTTCGAGTCCCGATTGGGGAGGAAATATTAGTTTGCATGTAATGCATGGTGTATGTGTATATTTAAGTATAAATGAATTCCTTGTGCTATTGCAGATAAGGATTTGGTAAATACTACTACTGATCTGCATAAATGTCACGGCTTCTCCCCTTTGAGACACACAATGCCAATAGTGGACGAATGTGTATCTCTAGTCTGACTAGAGATAGGAGAAGTTTTTAGTGGCCTTGCTAGAGCAGTGGTAGAGTCTTCGACTCGTGATCTGTGGATCTGAGTTCGAGTCCCAGTTGGGGAGGAAATATCTGTTTGTGTGTACTGCACGGCGTATGTGTATATCCAAGTATAACTGAATTCCTTGTGCTATTCCAGCTAAGGATTTGGCAAAATCTACTAATGATCTGCATAAGTGTCACGACTTCTCCCCTTTGAGACACACAATGCCCATTGTGGGGGAATGTGTATCTCTAGAAGTTTTTAGTGGCCTTACAAGAGCAGTGGTAGAGTCTTCTACCAGTAATCTGTGGATCAGAGTTCAAGTCCCGGTTGGGGAGGAAATAAATGTTTGCATGTAAGTTGGTAGTGGATGGAGGTTATACACCCAGTTCTTGGAATAACGCAAATATAGGTTCTCAGAAGTGACATGTAATGCAAAAATCGCGTAATGTAACGAGTTATTTTCCATAAGAAACATTGATAATGGGCATAGATACATTTCACTTAAAGGGCGACTGAATCAGATGAGCTCACCACAACACCTTGTACCACTCTCCAACACTTGCTTCCATCCCTAGTGACGAAGTTATCATAAAGAAACGCAGATTATCCAAGTCAAATTGATGTAAAATGCAACACAACGAAAGGATATCAAAACATCGTCATTTGACATTATTTTACTACGAATACTTACATAAAAGGGCAATTTTTTGCTGTTTATAGTTTAAATAGAGCCCATTCCTTTTACATCTGGTACCAGCACACGTTAAAGTTGCAGAAATGAGTAAAACAGCAAGTCGTCCTCTTCACCCCCTCCCCCCTTCCAATTTTGCGTATTTTAAAAATGCGTAAAAAGCGAGCTGAGTGTATATGATATCTAATATCCAATTTTAGTTTATATGCACCAGAAAGATTCATTATCTCTGCGAAGTTTCCAGTTGTTAGAGGTTGGACCCCAAGGATCCTTATCTCTGGCCTCTGCTCTTTACTTTCAGAGTTGGCAGAGTAATACAATTTGGCATTTGCATATTAATAGAAGGAACTAACTTATGTATGCAGAGAGTTTCTAGAATTTGCAGACGTCGAAAATGTTTTTTTATATGTAGTATCTTCGTATTTTCCTCCAATATTTTACGTGTGATGGAGTTCTGGTGTTTATTCACCATATGATTTTTGAGGGCGCCTTCTTGTAAGTGAGATGTTAGTCTCTTTGTCAATTTAGTTGTTGTCATACCAATATAAGACGATTGAACACTGCAGTCTTCATGGAGGCAGGTATATTGGTAGACTACATGACCTTGCTGGAAGATGCTTTCGTTAGCTGTGAGTTTGTTTCTTAATATAAGCTCTTTTGTCTTTTTTGTTTTATAATATATGTGGAACTCAACTCTCTTGTCCGGACTAGTACTTTTTCTTCTTATGTAATAATATCTTTCACTGCTTTTTCCTCTTTTTTGTAATCACTATTCATAATGCCTTTACAATATAGTATTATATTTTAGTTATTTACCATTTCTGTAGATGGTGTTGGGTACATTTCCTTTTCAAAATAGCGATTGAGATGCTTTTTAAATTGCCCATTAACTTTTTTATTAGAGTATCCATTATTAATATATATATATATATATATATATATATATATATATATATATATATATATATATATATATATATATATATACAGTGCTACCCCAGTTATTCGCGCTTCCTGGTTCGCTTTCTCACATTATCGCGGTATTTTTTTGGATAAATTATTATTTTATTTCATGGGTATAGGCAAAAATATTAAAATATTAAAAAAAAAAATTCTCAGTATTTTCATTTTTATTTATTGAAAAAAACATATTTCATTATCTAATTGATAAAAAAAAATTATTTCCCAGCCTACGAATAATAAAACAGTAAAAAATAGTAAAAAACATAAATGTAGATAGATACGTTTATTGACCACCTCTTTTGAAAAGTACAGTACAATCTTTACAAAAGGAATATTTGGTCCAAATTACAGTGAATAAATACAATATATTTTGTACACTCATCAAATAAGTAGATGAATTTTAAATTAATATACATTGTACTAATAACTGAATGATATACGTACGTACAGTATAACTCACAGTATTGCATCATACGAAATAGTGTTCGATAGCGTACAATGTATTGGGGTCACAGCTACGTGAGCTAGCATATATATTTATATTTCCAGTAGTTTCATAATTTTATTGATAAAAAAACGTATTTATTAGCCTAAGAATAATAAAACAGTAAAAAATAGTAAAAAACATAAATACTAACAGTATTGCAACATGCAAAATACGATACTGCTATCAGCGTTTTGGACAAAGACTCGTTCAGTCTAACTCACGTTTTGCTTGTGTTCGAGAGCGTACAATGTATTCGGGTCGAAGCTACGTGAGCTAGCATATATATTTATATTTCCAGTAGTTTCATGATTTTATTGATAAAAAAAATTTATTTCTTAGCCTAAGAATAATATAACAGTAAAAAATAGTAAAAAACATAAATACTAACAGTATTGCAACATGTAAAATACGATACCGCTATCAGCGTTTCGGACAAAGGCTTCCACCATCTTCCATTGTCTCGCCTCACTCGTGTGCGCCATTCATGTTGAGCTTATTATTATTAATATGTTTTGCTTGTGATTTTTTTACTCGCATATTTTAACCTTTGCAATGCCTCCCAAGCATCCTTCATCTTCTAAGGCTTCTTGTAGTGAGCCAAACCGGCAAAGGAAAATGTTAACCATTATAGATAAAGTGAAACTCTTAGATATGTTGAAAGAAGGAAAAAAGTTTGTGGATGTCGGCCGCTATTTTACGTAAACGTAAAAATTATTGTAAAATATGGAACCTATTAATGTCAAGTCATCATCATCTAATTCATGGTAAGTTTTCCTATCACTTTCATAAAAAAATTACGTTGCTTGCTATTATTTATAATGTAAAGGGTATGTTTTTAACAGTACAGGGAGGGTTTATACAGTGTAAATGTAAAAATACATTAAAATATCTATGTACATATAGGCTGATCTCTACACCACGGATTCCCGGGTTCGCGCCGGGTCCCGGAACCAAACTACCGCGATAAGTGATGCAACACTGTGTATATATATATATATATATATATATATATATATATATATATATATATATATATATATATATATATATATATATATATATATATATATATATATATATATATATATATATATATATATATATATATATATATATATATATATATATATATATATATATATATATATATATATATATATATATATATATATATATATATATATATATATATATATATATATATATATATATATATATATATATATATATATATATATTATATATATATATACTGTATATATATATAAATATATACATTTCTCATACGTTACAAGTTTTTGATGATACCTTTTGGGATTATATATCAAATTTGACATAATGCTCAGTGAGCCCATATTAATGAGACCCATTATATTCTATGAAATTACTAACTTTTTTTTTTCTGATTGTGACACTACGACAGGCGAAAAAACAAAATTTACCCTCATCGGGCCTGGGCACGAAGAAAACAGATGTGACGAATATCCAAGAATATCTGGTGTTGATGTAGGCATAGAAAGAGAACCGTAACTGAAGGAAGACTTAACACCAAACTGTATTGGACAGTCTAAATTAATAATAACTTTTCCACCAGAATTTTTTCCCATACAAGCAAAGTTATTCTTCCTCCATTGCTCTAAGTTCTCTTTTTCTCATTACTGTGTCACCAATATGAAAATCTGTAATACTACCAACTCCTCCCACTATGCTAAAAGTCAAAACATCTACACCCACCAAGAAGATATAAAACAAACCTAGCAAACATTATCACACACAGATGCTGTTATCTCTTCTCCTTTACCCAACCCACACCAGCTTCCAGATTTATAACCATATTCAACTCACTAGCCATATCATTCATCACGCGACAAAAAGACACAGATGCACGTACGACCTCCTGAAATCCATAATTCTGGATCCTCTCTTCCCGATGAGAACAGAGTCCACCTGGCCAGGAAGCGATGAAGGCATCAACCAGACCTTCTGAGTTACCATAAGATGCGATGATTCTGTAATTGATGCCTGTCCAGGATGTACAGATGCCAACACAACGTACACTCCCTGAGTTTTGCAGGAATGCGCAGGATCAGATATGGCCTTCCTTACAGACTCGTGGCTGCTTGGTCAAGCAGTTTAGGGAAGTACAACTACTGTAGCATACCTTCATTTAATTTTGTCAGTTTATCTGCCTTCGCATCATGTACCCTTTCCTTTATATCTACCATCTTACTTCCTATCCCATTAACATTGTGTACTGAAATTTACTAACTGACATACTTATATCCTCATATATGGTTAAAAAAGGCAAGGGTAGGCACAGCATGTTGAGGCACTGCTGCTTTTCTTTTCATCACAGTTGTGGCCATTCTACTATAACTTGCAGAATTTGCTGGGCTTAAGTAAAACATAGTTATGATATAAATATCATAATTAATGCAGTACAATACCATATCAGGTAAACTAGCTTACAAACTATAAAAAAATTTAATACAATCATGTAACATAAGTACATTAGGACCCATTTTACTGCTTCAATATCCATACTACATAGCATTTACCTAATATTCTGACATGAAAATATCAGAAATTACATTCATTCATAGCTACAAGAACTCTTCTTTATATTATACACCTCATAATCCCAGAATATCACAAAGGTATAACATAAATGAAGATAATTCTAAAGCTTCACAACATAATTTTCAAATACTTACCTCATAATCCCAAATCTTAACATGTGCACATTATATATGAATGTCAAACTAAACTAATGATTAAAAGACTGTGTATGTAGGAACTACCTTACACTCGTTATATATTTATTTGACATTTAATACACATACCATACCTTGCAATTCTCTGAAAGTGGTGGCCACTGCAGGGAAAAATACACTTATATCTTCTTTAGGGTCATCCTGGACTAAAACTTGAATCACATGTATTGCATCCTTTTAAAGAAAATAAATATATAATATATAGTCAAACATCATATATAACATTATTCTTGACTCTAATTACCAATAGTGTACCATACATACTTTCAGTATAAATAAATAGGAGACCTAGTAGCATCTGAAGTTTGGAAAAAGAAAGTTTCTGAATTATTCTGTCTATATACAAGAGAGACTCAAGCTTTGGTGCAACAGAGCAAAACTGACAGAGGTACTATGGCAGGATGCATGGACATTAAAATTAGAAAGTACAAAATTTCAACAAGTTTGGACATGTTTTAATATGTATCAGATTACAATTAAGTATAAATGTCTTGAACTTACTGGAAAAACTGGCAATGAAACTTCTGAAGTAGCCCACACTAATGTTCCAATACCTAGTGCTTCCAAGATTTCTGGGGTCGTATAGAGTGCACTGCCCACCCAAAGCCCAGGCCACACTTGGGTAAGGCCCCTAGTTAGTAGTCGCTTTTTTGGGAGCATATATTTTGCTGTTTAAAAATGTAGGAATAAGGAATATATAATTAAGGAATAATGCATAAAACACAATGACAGCATTAAATTTTCTTCTCCTTTTTGTTCCACTCAAATATTACCTCCCATTTGTGAAATGAGTTAGAGGATTTCACATTAAAATGTTTATTTTTCCTAATAAAACAAAGCCACGGTTAACTAAGAAAAAAGATATGCACAGCAATAGAAAAAAAAATAGGTAAGAGAGTCAACATACCCTTCTCCTCTTTACCTATTCTGCCAGCTGTTCTGTACCCAGAAAATTAAATTCAAGGAGTGAGGGCTTGCGAGCAACTGCTCAATCACCTCTTTTAGGTATGATATCCGAGAAATACATTTTGTTTCCCCACCACCAGTGGAAATTATACATAAACCTTAGCACTGCATATGTGGGACTCATGATGGACTTTGAGATATACATATATATATAATGAAGCCTTCTAAACATATCGTTAAAATCTATATGAATAATAGAGTACATGTTTAATCAACATATACGTTAGATATACCAAACCTGAGCAAGGTTACTTCCAAGCTGCTTTTTCCAGAGCTAAAAGAGAAAAATTCTTTATTCAGCAATATTGTGGTGCAGTGGTAGAGACAGGGACTGGTAATATACTGGCCCCAGGTTCGATTCTGGCCCAAGGCTAGATTAGCTTTCAATGTCTCAAGTTGTTACCACTTAAACTGGGCAATTGCATAGGGGGTCATTGACTTCCTAAATTGTACGTGTACCTGATATATCAGCTACTACCTGAAGATCACTGGGTCCACATGACTGGAGAGGGGGCTTGGGCCCTAGCTATACGGTAGGTATAGTGTCAGGCTGTAGTGTTATCACTGTTTCTTGGCTCTGTATTTCATTAGAGATCTTTAAACCTTAGTCAGAACAGTGACTTATTACAGTTTAAAACAGATGAATAGTAAAATACGATTAGGGCTAACACTATCTCATTTTGTCATCAGGGATATTCCTCTTAATTACCTCTTATGACAACCACAGCATATAATTACTGACTCCTTTCTTCCAGACCACCAAAGAAATGTTATGTATCAGAGATACAAATCAAGAAATCAGAAGAGAAACATTATATACGAGGAACCATCAACATTTTACAAAAAGTAGGCTAATATCTTTCAGTTTATGAAACATTACAGAAAGGAACACATTCCCCCAGTAGACCTTCATTTCCTGAAAAATATTCATATGTGAAAAACTTTAACTAGTAAAGTCGCACAATATAATGAAGAATTATAATTATTTATTCCCTAACTTGATATATTTCCATAAAAAGCTTATGAGTGACTGCCAGTCTTTCACCAGTCAAAATACTCCCTTTATTCGAAGATCAACAACCTAAGACTATTTGCCAAATCGATCACACTGGAACAATATGAACTACACTTACCCAACCCTTTACATTGATAATGAAATTTTATTTACTGGTAATGTCTGCAGTAGTTGAAAAATGTTGCAAGAGAGGAAGGAGATATACTTTATTAGAATTATTATCCTTTTAGAGAAAGTATTTCTCTGGCTGAGCCTTCTAAAGCAGCCTCATGTAGAAAATAAGAAATTAAATCACATTTAAAAGTAATCTATACTTAAAATTTTTCTTTTTTGGTGCAAAGCTTTAGGAAAACAAGAAAAGGCATACACAGATACATGCTAACCATCTTGCCTATGTTTTAAATCCACTAACACCTTGATATTTTCATATGTGTACTCGTCAAGCATGCTTAGCCAGCCAGGGATAATACATACAGCTTCCAAATAATAATAACAAGTAACTCTGGAAAAAAAGGTAAAAATACCTTTCATTAAATCAGTAGCTATAACACCAGGCTCCAGTGAGATTCCAAGTTTGACTGAGTTCACCTCTATGAATTCTCTTTGCCTGACTCATACAAATTTAGTAAGTCTACCTTAGAGAAAGAATAAATTACATTAGTTTTTGGCAATACTGTATTTATTCTAAGCCATATCACTCCTTCTTTTTCTAATATGTGACACACAGTTTTGTCAGCTCATATGTCCCGCCTAAACTATTTAAGGAAATACAGTACTACTATCAACATTAACCTTGGACAAGAATCCTACATAAAAATCTAAAACTCTACCTGATGTCAAAATAAATTTTACTGGAGTAGAGGTAGTCTTAATCTACATCGTAGTGCCAGTAATTTGGAACACTATCCATTAATAACAGAGGAAAAAAGTTTCAAATTCCTCAGGAGAGTATGTATGGTGCAGAAAGCACTGAATTTCGGAAAAACAATAAAAGTGAAGGAAAAGTGCTCAACTATAGCAGGGACATCACGATAACTAAAACTGGGGTCTGACACAAGGTTTAAATGATGAATATGAGCATTCATGTGGCAGTATTGCATACATAAAAATACCATAGCAACCTCTAACTTGCAATTCTGTATTGCAATTCATGGCCACAATGCCATTCAAGTTTTGACTGTTTAATAAGGCTTGAGGATGATCAACATTCCTCTGTGAAAACAAATATAAGAAGCCACATTTCAGAATTGACATTATATAGCATACTGCTGGATTAAGTTGGCAAACAGAGGGAAGAAACAAGGCCTCCTTAGCAAACCTATCTGCTGCTTCATTCCCTGAGATGACACAGTGGGCAGGAGACCGCTGAAACAAATACTATGACCACTTTTCCAATGACAAATTAATACTTGAATGCAATTATACACCAGAAATCATATTTTTTTTCCCTTGAAAGAAGGTGTGTAAGGTTATCTTAGAATAAACACAAAGTGTATCTCGTGAAACAGGGTAAAGTAACGAACCATTGTGAGCTTTCCAGATTGCAAGCAATTCAACTGCCAATACTGGGTGATAATTTACAAGCCTCCAGATAGCATAATATCGTAAGGAAGGGAAAAAAAATTCCAAACCCACAGAAGATATTATATCAACATTAGGGGACTTTGAACCATAAGAATAAATTGGCTAGAAGGCAGATAATGTTTTTGGGAGGGAGCAAGTAAATGGTTTACAGAGAAACAGGGGGAGGTCTCATCGAAAGCAAAGACTCTCAACAGTGCTGGACGTTTTTGAAACTAGGAGAACAAGACAGAGCTAGTATTCTCTTATCCGCCAAAACTTCTGATTAGATGGGATCTGTCTTACCCAATAAAAGCATTAGAGAGTACAGAGATCAATATAATTCTTAAAAGAATAACTACAGTGTTACCCCGGTTATTCGCGCTTCTTGGTTCGCGTTCTCACTCTATCGCGGTTTTTTTTTGGATAAATTATTATTTTATTTTATGGGTATACGCAAAAATATTAAAATATTGAAAAAAAACATTTTCAGTATTTTCATTTTTTTTTTAAATTTACGTTGCGTGCTGTTATTTATAATGTAAAGGGTGTTTTTTTAACAGTGCAGGGAGGGTTTATACAGTTCGTAAACGAAAAAATAATTGTAAATGAGTATGTGTGTCACGTCATTATCACCTCATTCACCGTAATTTTATCTATCACTTTCATAAAAATTTACGTTGCTTGCCGTTATTTATAATGTAAATGGTGTTTCTTTAACAGTGCAGGGAGGGTTTATACAGTACGTAAACGAAAAAATAATTGTAAATGAGTATGTATGTCACGTCATTATCACCTCATTCACCGTAAATTTATCTATCACTTTCATAAAAATTTACATTGCTTGCTGTTATTTATAATGTAAAGGGTGTTTTTTTTAACAGTGCAGGGAGGGTTTATACAGTATGTAAACGAAAAAATAATTGTAAATGAGTATGTATGTCACGTCATTATCACCTCATTCACCATAATTTTATCTATCACTTTCATAAAAATTTACGTTGCTTGCTGTTATTTATAAGGTAAAGGGTGTTTTTTTAACAGTGCAGGGAGGGTTTATACAGTACGTAAACGAAAAAATAATTTTAAATGAGTAAGTATGTCACGTCATTATCACCTCATTCACCGTAATTTTATCTATCACTTTCATAAAAATTTACCTTGCTTGCTGTTATTTATAATGTAAAGGGTGTTTTTTTAACAGTGCAGGGAGGGTTTATACAGTACGTAAACGAAAAAATAATTGTGAATGAGTATGTATGTCACGTCATTATCACCTCATTCACCGTAATTTTATTTATCACTTTCATAAAAATTTACGTTGCTTGCTGTTATTTATAATGTAAAGGGTGTTTTTTCAACAGTGCAGGGAGGGTTTATACAGTACGTAAACGAAAAAATAATTGTAAATGAGTATGTATGTCACGTCATCATCACATTCACGGTAAGTTTTCCTATCACTTTCATAAAAATTTACGTTGCTTGCTGTTATCTATAATGCTAAGGGTGTTTTTTTTAACAGTGCAGGGAGGGTTTATACAGTACGTAAACGAAAATATAATTGTAAATGATATGTATGTCACGTCATTATCACCTCATTCACTGTGATTTTATCTATCACTTTCATAAAAATTTACTTTGCTTGCTGTTATTTATAATGTAAAGGGTGTTTTTTTAACAGTGCAGGGAGGGTTTATACAGTGTAAACGTAAAAATATATTAAAATATCTATGTACATACAGGCGGATCCTACTTCGCGGATTTCTTGGTTCGCAGTGGGTCCCGGAACCCAACTACCGCGATAAGTGAGGCAACACTATACTTTTACACAGCAAGGAGATGACTGTTGTACTGAGGAATGCTCCTGAAATCACCCATACTGCAGCAGTTTGCACAACCTCTAACCTGGCCAACAGTCTTACTAGCAGAGCCATAACCCAGAGCATCTTAAGCTATTCTACTACGAATACAAGATTCATGTGCATTATCAAGGTCTTCCTCTCTGCTCACAGAAAGACTCCCAAAGCAGCGGTAAACACAGAAATGCCTCATGTCACTGTACGACCAACTCTTCAATATGGTGTTGCCAAATTATAAACCTAGTCACTTGTGCCTAAGTTGACTTACATTTCTCAAAGTACCCAGAAACAGTGCCAGTGATCATACAACATGCTACCAGGTAAATTAATGGGGAGAGCATTTTCCAACTGAAGGAAATTATAGTATGCCTACAATTGGGTACTGCTAAATTCACGGTATGTTACAGTAAAGAAACAAGCATAATCAGCAAATATCAAACAAGAAACCCCTTCAACCAGAGGTACAGCACCCAGAAATAAGTCGAAAGAAAGGAGGGGTAGCTGAAAGTATTATAAAGATGGAAATGCATTATGACAGTACTGACACCCTTTTCAATATCTGGCTGGTGGAGGAGGGAGTGGAAAATTCGGTTGTTCAGTAAAAACGAAGGTTGCCACCATGAAATGTGCTGCCCCAATGTATAAACACCCAAATGCAAGTAAAATTCATTTAAAGCACCTCTTCTATTACAGGACTAAACTAAATTTTCCTGATAAGTTTCGATGTGCTTTGAATTATGCTGATAATTATTTTTCTTAGAATTAACTTTGAAGCAATTTCAAGACTTTTAGATGAAGGCATCCCAGTCAACGCTATCTACCTGGACAGTCAAAAGGCTTTCGATTCTGTCCCGATTCAACGACTCCTTACAAAGATAGAGGCAGTTGGCATTCGGGGACAGGTTTTAGCCTGGATCAAGGAATTTCTCACAGGATGTGAACAGCGAGTTGTGTTGAGAGGTGCCACCTCCGACTGAGCAGAAGTTCTAAGTGGGGTCCCACAGGGTAGTGTACTTGGACCAGTATTTTTCCTTACCTATATTAACGACATTATTGTTAACATTGACTCCTGCATCAAACTTTTTGCTGATGATGCCAAACTCTATCGGGCCATACGAAGCCCGATTGATGCAATAGCTCTACAAGATGATTTGAACAAGTTAGAAGACTGGAGAAAGAAATGGCTCTTGAAGTTTAATGAAACTATATGCATTACTATACATTTTGGGCACACAAATCCCTTGAACATGTATACCTTAAATGACATAAATATAAAAGCTTCCAATGAAGAGAAAGATCTTGGTGTATATGTATCTGACACCTTCAAGTTTGCTAGCCATATCTCAAAGATTGCAGCTAAAGCTAACTCCCTTGTGGAGCGCATAATGCGTTCATTTATATACAGTGTTCCTTCCATTATCGTGAAGGTTCGGTTCCGGGACCCGGCACGAGACGGGAAAATCGCGGAGTAGGATCAGCCTATATGTACATAGATATTTTAATTTATTTTTACGTTCACACCATATAAACTACATAAACCCTCCCTGTACTGTTAACAAACCACCCTTTACTTCATAAATAACAGCATGCAAGCGTAAATTTATATGACATACTCATGTACATAGGTATTTTACAATTATTTTTACGTTTACTGTATAAACCCTCACTGCACTGTTAAAAAACCACCCTTTACTTTATAAATAACAGCATACAACGTAAATTTATATGTACGTGATAGGCAAACTTACCTTATCTGTTATGGTTAACATTTTCCTTTGCCGCTTAGGCTCACTACAAGAAGCCTTAGAAAATGAAGGATGCTTGGGAGGCATTGCAAAGGTTAAAATATGCGAGTAAAAAAATCACAAGCAAAACATATTAATAAGCACAACGTGAACAGCGCACACATAAGTTAGACTGAACGAGTGAGGCGAGACAATGGAAGATGGTGGAAGCCTTTGTCCAAAACGCTGATACCGGTACCATATTTTACATGTTGCAATACTGTTAGTATTTATGGTTTTTACTATTTTTTACTGTTTTATTATTCTTAGGCTAAGAAATACGTCTTTTTATCAATAAAATCATGAAACTACTGGAAATATAAATATATATGCTAGCTCACGTAGCTGCAACCCCAATACATTGTACGCTATCGGTCACTATTTCGCATGATGCAATACTGTGAGTTATACTGTACAGTAGGTATATCTAAATTTATGTTTTTTACTATTTTTTACTGTTTTATTATTGGTGGGCTGGGAAATTAAATTTGTTTTTATCAATTAGATAATAAAATATGTTTTTTTTTTCAATAAAAAAATGAAAATACTGAAAATTTTTATTTTTTTGATATTTTAATATTTTTGCATATACCCCCACAAGAAAAATAATAATTTCCAAAAAAAAAAAAAAAAACGTGGTACAGTGAAAATGCGAGCCAAGAAACGCGATCCAGAGAAGGATCACTGTATATGGAAAAAGACAAGTTTAGGTGTACAGTGTTACCCCGGTTATTCGCGTTTCTTGGTTCGCGTTCTCACTGTATCGCGGGGGTTTTTTTGGCATTTTTTTTTTTTTTTTTTAAGATTATTGTGACACCAGGATGGGCCAAAAAATTATAAAATAAAGCAGACTTTATCAGGTTGTAAAGAGAAACAGAGATGGAGAGTGTAATGACCTGTCAGATGTGAAAGGATTATAAAAGATGTGTAATGAATATCCAGCTCTCTGCTGGGTTTTAATATACCTCTGCATTACTTTCATGATGTCTATTCCAATAATTCTGCTTAGATCTTATTATTATTATTATTATTATTATTATTATAATTATTATTATTATTATTATCATTGGCAACAATAATTTTCCTTTGATGATGATTGTGGAATTATTATCATCATCATCATTATTATTATTATTTAGGGCTCATCATTGTTTGTACATCTGTTGGTTTATTTACTTTTAATAACTGTGTAAAGTGCCCCTCACTAGTTGGCTGGGACAAAGAGAGTGTGGGGGGTTGGGTAGAATAGAATGTTGGAGAGAGAGAGAGAGAGAGAGAGAGAGAGAGAGAGAGAGAGAGAGAGAGAGAGAGAGAGAGAGAGAGAGAGAGAGAGAGAGAGAGAGAGAGAGAGAGAGAGAGAGAGAGAGAGAATCTTTAAGTAACTCTTGTTCATTCAACCAAAACTACATTATTTATAGTAAAAATAATGATTTAATTACGAATCCGTAGTAATAATGATGATGATAATATTAATAATAATAATAATAATAATAATGATAATAAAAATAATAATCTCCCCAATCATCATCAAAGGAAAATTATTGTTCCCAATAATAATAATAATAAGATCTAAGGAGAAGTTTTAGAATAGACATCATGAAGGTAATGCAGAGGTATAGTAAACCCAGCAGAGAGCTGGATATTCATTACACTTCTTTTATAATCCCTTCACATCTGACAGGTCATCCCACTCTCCATCTCTGTTTCTCTTTACAGCCTGATAAAGGCCGTTTTATTTTATAATTTTTGGCCTGTCCTGGTGTCATAATCATCTTAAAAAAAAAAAAAAAAAAAAAAAAATTTAAAGGCTGATCCTACTTCGCGATTTTCCTGGTTCGCGCCGGGTCCCGGAACCGAACTACCACGATAAGGGAGGCAACACTGTATTTATAATTCCTTAATTTGTCCCTACTTGGAATACGCTGTTCAGAGTTGGTCCCCTTACCTAAAAAAGGACATTAACATCCTTGAACAAGGTCAAAGAAGAGCCACTACTATAGTGCCAGAACTAAAAGAGCTACCTTATGAAGAAAGACTCAAGACCCTGGGTCTCACAACACTTGAGGATAGGAGAATTAGAGGTGACCAAATTGAAGTATTCAAGATGATTTGTGGACATAGTAACATTGACTCTTCTCAGTTCTTCTCGATCATCCAGGAAGGCCCAGGCATTACTACATGAGGACACCAATACAAATTGGCTGTTCCACATGTCTGGAAAAACGTTTTCAGTGGGAACAATTTACCAGCAGATGTTGTAAATAGTAAACGTGTAAATGTCTTTAAATCAAACTATGACAAGTTTATCAGACAAAATTTAAGCCAGAGTGCACATGAGTTTTGACTCCCTAGTTCCGAGTATCTCTATTCGATAAGGGACGATGCTTGTGTGCGGCAGCGGGTACTTTAAAGTTAGGGCCGACATTGGCGAGCAGCAGTAGCTACTTAAATAACCTTATCTAAAAACCAAACTAACCATAACTAAAGTTAAAAGCCTGAGATAACTTAATGAGGTGAGTTTTGGGGTGCTTATACAGCAATGCGGCACATATCAGGAAGTGATGGAAATGTTGATACTCGGGTAGGCCAAGGAAAAGGGGCATAAAATGACTTATTAACCATTATGACTCTACAACTTGACTCTTAACCATGATGACTCTACAACTTGAATCTTATCCATGAAAACTACAGCTTGACCCAGCCATGGGCAATAATAATTTTAAGTCTTCCGTAGCCATACTTACATTGGTAGTAGTAGTAGAACAGAAGGGAGGGATATGCCTTTGTAACGGCTCCCAAGTCTTGGTTTCTTTTGCTATATTGATTGAGTGTTGTTTGTTTGTTGGTATAAAGACAGAAAAATTATAACCGTTTCTGGTTGGTATTGATCAGTTGTGCCTTTATAACGAAACTCTTATTTTTCTCTATGTGCCAGTTATTGTTGATTTCCAAATGTTTATTGAAAACTTTAATATATATATATATATATATATATATATATATATATATATATATATATATATATATATATATATATATATATATATATATATATATATATATATATATATATATATATATATATATATATATATATATATATATATATATATATATATATATATATATATATATATGGAGGATTTCCTGTGTGTTATTACCCTTCGATCTTATAACCCCCTAAATTCGGTAATCCTGACACGGCTTCAGTAGAGGCCTACCACGATCTCAAATTTAAATTCTCTACCAATAAAATATAATTAATATTACATGCATAGATATACATGCAAATATTTTATAAGGGGGTTTATGAACTGCTAATATGTGAATATTTAAATAAACTTTCCTCAATTTGAATTAAAACTTCCTCATATAGAATAATAAATTTTCTAACATACATTCTACCTACGAGTGTTCAATTAAATGAGCTCATTCTGTCCCTCACACGTAGTTATAAATATTGTTAGGAATATAATAACTCTGTACTCATCTGTCCGGATAACCCTGATGTCGTCAGCAATCACGGGACACCGAATCAAAAACGCATCTTCTGATCCACAGATCTCTATCACGTTCTTCTACTTGAGTGTCTCGTAATGCCACACGAGAACAACAAAAATTAAACTTATAAGTACTGTCAATAAACACAGTAAAAATGAGTGCCTCGTAGCATCTCAAGACAGCAACTAACTTCTTGTAAAAAAGTCTTACAAAACTCCCCTCGTTTGTTAGGGCCCTTGATTACAACACTTCTTTGTTTAAAACAGGCAAGGCAATAAGCGTTATCAAGGAGGTGAAGGGTTAAAGGCTAAAATCCATTAGTGACCTACATTCCTTTCTCCAAGACTTCTATGGTCAGCCTCCCTAATAAACTACACATTATACATACAAAATATACGTGTATACATGATAGAAATTAATAGGTATACATACTAAGTGTAAAAATATACATTCATGCATTTACGTTACAATAAACAAAACTAAATGCAAAATAATACTTACATAATGTACGTAAAAATAAACTGTCTTGAAATATATTCAAGACATCCTGGACCCCTCCAAAAATGAAAAAATGGGGGTCTCCCAATCAGTATTACAATTTATCATCAATGATTAA
Source organism: Halocaridina rubra (assembly GCA_037179515.1). Lineage (NCBI taxonomy): Eukaryota > Metazoa > Arthropoda > Malacostraca > Decapoda > Atyidae > Halocaridina > Halocaridina rubra. Next base: position 46,207 of record JAXCGZ010009684.1, read on the forward strand.
GCGTGCCCACAATTATTTAACCCTTTCGGCAGCTTGACGTTCAGATCTTTCATAATTTGATGATTCCTCTTCGTATACTTCTGACAACAGATATTCCCATGAGAGCTTTTCAGACCAAGCTCTCTGAATAAGAATTTTTCCTCTTCTTAGTAAGGGTGATATTAGACGTAAGGGGTCCAAAAATATACCCACCAGTGACAGAAGTTTAAGTTTGGTCAACACATCTTCTCTAGCCTTCAGAATTTTCAAAGACAACTTGTCTGCATTAACATTCCAAATTAAACTAAAGCTTGTTAATTTAGGAGATCTAGATTTTTCAGAAAGACACTGCTCCAGTACCCTTTGAAGTCTTGCATTTTTGGAATTCAATGCTTGCAGTGATATTTTGGCTTTTTCCCACTCTACATCTGCAGTATTGCACATATCAAACTGTTTCTCTTCACTGGTACAAGCATCCACCAAATTACCCACATGAACATTCTCCAGTATTTCCTCCAACTGATCTATTAGAGACTTAATTTGTCCAAAGGCACTCTGAAAATTGTGTAGGAGAGAAGTGTGGATAGGCTTCAAGGGAACAGAAGCTGTAAAACTTCTAAGTGTAGTTTTATCTTTGTAATGCACTTCTTGCTTTACTCCAATAGTCTCTGGCTCCTACAACTTATTAACAGGCTCTATGGCCTTCTCAATCAACAACTTATTAACAGGCTCTATGGCCTCTTCACTCAACAACTTATTAACTGGCTTTATGGCCTCATCAATCAACTCTTGTGTTGTGGTAGGCAATAACTGTGTGCCTACTCGCATAACAAGTTGGTTTTGTACACTACTGGATCCATGATGAGCATCACGAGGAATATGGCCATACAACATGACACCACCCGGTGTTTCAATCAAAGTATAGACATCCCACTTGCTAATACCACTAACAAACTGACTAAAATGTAAGGCACCAATAACAATGCCAATGTTCTCCAGTACATAACTATAAATATCTTCATCAGCCAACTTGTGACCATTAGACTTTAACACATTTGCAGCCTTTGCTAGTCCTGGAGTGTGGATGCTAATTACCATATCATCAACTTCGAGTAATTTAACTCTGGCTCTTCTTTTCCCAATTTGATAACTACATTTACGACAGGAAAACTTCCATTCTTTGTCTCAGAAAGAAATGCATCAATACCAAGAGACATTTCATCTACTGGGCTTCATTTAAGCCTTTCAGCTAATTCCCTAGTTATAAAGGATCACTGGAAACCTGTATCAAAGAATAACCTAGTATTTACCCAAAAATTTCCTTTTCAGCTGCTTATTTTTCCACTTGCAGTAGGCAGAGCACATGAAGGTAAACTCGGCTTCACCATTTGCCTCTGTACTGCCTTCATAGTCATCACACCAACATGTTTCTTGTCCTTTTCTGAGTCAGAATGTTCTTGCTCATTGCTTGACTCATCTATATTTGAACCATTTTCTGACTGTTCATTCAGAAATGTAGGTTCTTCAAACTTTCTACGAAATTTTGACTCTTGTTCATAACACAAGGCTGCATAATGACCATTTTTCTTACACGCCTTACAGTTTAGCTGAGTGTAGCATTCATTTGCATAATGCCCTGACTGAGTACATTTCAGATATTTTTTGTGTCTCTCAGTTTCTCTTTGCATTCATTTATGTTAACTACTTTATTACAGTGCTCAGACTTATGAGTTTGCCAACCACAAAATGCACATTCTGATTTACTATTTACTACCTTTGCAGTAACACCATAACTACCCATATTCTTTTTATAGGACTGGGTCTCATCTCTCTGGTAGGTTTGGGTCTCTCCCTTTGTGTTACCTTTAGTATTGTTGCCCTCTATATGATATACATATTTTCCCACTTCCTTCAAGAGGGTTTCATATATAGGATATTTTGTGTCTGTTTTCATGCTAATCCAGTTCTCAACATCTTCTGGCAATTTCATCATCACTAGTATTGAAAACACCAAATCAGTGTTCTCCATGTTTTTATAATTTTTCAGATTTCGAGTAATGGTTTCTACTTCCTGCTTGAACTTAAAAAGTGATGAATAATTAGAAGAGGGAGTTGGTATTTTTAGCAATTTCCTCATGAAATTTCGTGCAATCCTGTCCTTGCTGGCATAAACAGCTTGTAGCTGTTGAATGCACTCATCATAACTCTCACTAGCAACAGGATATCCCTTTATGTTGTCTTTTGCATCTCCTTTAAGGGTATTTCTCAAGATGGTAAACTTTGTCATAGTTGGCATAGAAGTACTATGTACTAAACTATCAAACGTATCCCAAAACTCGTTCCATTCATCATAGTTTCCAGAGAACTGTGGTAATTTTACTTCAGGAAATTTAGGTGTGGGTTGCCCACTGGGGAGACTTGAACTCTCGGAACTAGGAGCTCGAGTACTCTTCATAGTTCCTAACTTACGAATCCGTTCTAGGACAGCTAAGCTAATATCATTTACTGTTTCAGCTAGATTGTCATGTTCTGTATCCTCCTCTTCAGAATCCCTTTTCAGGGGCTTATATTCGACATATTCCTCATATCTCCAATCATATCTTCCGAATCTTTATGTTAGCGTAAGATAACATCTTTCTAAGTAATTAACAACAAGTGTCTCATTGTCTTTGCCAAGTTCTGTTTGACACTAAACACAATCACGTTGAACCAATTCCTGAAGGCGTTTTAATGCCTCAGGTTTAACCGACATATTGAGAAAGCAAATAGAACATAAAACAACAAACAAATAGTTGATGCAATTTTATCATTAAAGAATCCACGATCTTCTTTATGCATCCACAATGCAACAAATAATCACTCTGTAAAGAGTATCAAAGGACAACCTTCCAAAATTTCAAGATAAAAACATACAGTTTTTTAATTCCGTCAATTTTGACGTCAATCCATAAAGTGTAAAACACACTATTCATCAATTAAACGACACTGTTAAGTCAGCAACAGTAAATGAAAAATGTACTGCAAACCACACTGTTCCTCAAATAAACGACACTGTGCACCTAGCAGTAGGTGGGTCACTACCTTCTGTTTATTTACGTAAACAAAGGAATCAATATGTTACAATATTTGATATAATTGTTATTTTGTTAATGAACGCATCCATGTTTTGTTTACATTGAAAGTAATAAAGATGCCCACTAGGGGGCAGACAAGAACTGTTCATAATGCCCTTTCAGTCTCCTATATTATTGTGCCTCATTTATCTATAAATATCTCCAAATTTAAGGAGCATCAAACATGGTGGCAGCGCTCAATAGACTAAGTATGGTTTGCTGTTCATTTTGAATATAAGGCATTACGTATTATCCAGGATCTTTCTGTTTGATTAAGTAAATAAGGCTACGAACCGACATGGCGACAGCTAATCTAGCCCCTCCAGATAAATTCGCATTAAAGAGCGAAAGTGAGCAAGATTGGCGATTTTTTCGTCAAAAATTCGAGCTGTATATACTGGCAGCAGGTTTAAATGATAAACCAAGTGAAGTGAAGGTAGCATTACTTTTGAACCATGAGGGTGACGAACTGCTTCGAGTGTATAATGCTATAGAGTTTGGTCCCGTTATTGTAGGGGAGAGTGGATCTCATGATGACCCTAGCAAGGACTTAAACATGGTATTACAGAAGCTAGATGAGCATTTTGCCCCTAGGAAGCTAATAATAGCATCAAGATATAGGTTTAGATGCTGTACTCAGAAAGCTGATGGGAACCTGGATGAATTTATTACTAGAATAAAAACTATGGTTAAGGATTGTGATTTTGCAGCAGAAAAAGATGAGGCAATTCGTGATCAAATTGTTTTTGGCTGTAAAGAAGATAAACTCAGAGAGAAATTTCTGAGAGAAGAATGTATTTCACTGATAGATACGCTCAAAATTTGTGAAGCACATCAAGCATCGCAGAGACAAATGCAAATGATAAAAAGTGAAAATACAGCAAAGTCGGTCATAAATAAAGTTAAATCGACAAAGAACTTTAAGCAGAGTAGGCCTAGTAGACATTCAGCAGACCGAAAGAGTGAGGACCCAAGTTTTGTGAACAAGAACCAGTATGGGCCTAAGTCAAACCAAAGTTTGTCAACGAAGGATCCGGCTCTACGAAAATGTAAGTTCTTCGGAACAAGACACGTGTGGAGTAAGAAGAAATGCCCAGCCTATGGAGAGAGATGCAACTACTGCAACAGGCTGAATCACTTCGAATCTCAATGTTTGGAGAAAAATGGACATGCACAAGCATCTAAGAAGATGGGTGTGAATGCAGTGGACGGTGACAATTCCAGTCCAGATACTCCAGCCGAATATATCCTAGGTGTCAAGTTGCAGACGAGACGTGGTGAGCCAGAAGAAACGACGGTGAACAAAAATGATAATCCCTGTACACAGCAAGTGATGAAAGTGAATAAAGTGTCAAAGAAATCCAAATATCTATATACCGATCTGAAAGTTGGTGAAAATAGTGTCAAATTTCAAATCGATAGCGGAGCAGGTGTAAATGTGTTACCTCGAAATATGGTTCCCAATAATGTAAAAATTTAATTTAGTGAAGGGTTACAACTAGAAATGTGGAATAATTCTGCAGCCAAACCAGTTGGAAAATGTAGAATTAAAGTGAAAAATGAGATAAATTCAAAGAGATATAATGTTGAGTTTATTATAGTGGCTGAGAATTATATGCCTTTGTTAGGAAAACGTGCATCAGAACAGATGGGTTTCCTTACCATCAATTATGATAACATATGTTCTGTACACAGTGAATCTTGTAATACTGATGTTTTTCAGGAATATTCAGATGTGTGTGGTAATGAAATTGGTAAGTTACCTGGGGTGGTACATATGACTTTAGACAAAGAAGTCAAGCCATTTGCTATATCTTCATGTAGAGTGCCAATTCAACTTAAAAGGAAGGTAAAATCCAAATTATCTGAGTTAGAGAAACAAAATGTTGTTTGTAAAGTAGACAAACCAACTGAATGGGTGAGTCGCATGGTAGTAGCTTCTAAGAAAAAAAGTGAAGACATAAGAATTTGCATAGATCCTCAGCAATTAAATAAAGCCATAATTAGAGAAATGCATCTTTTGCCAATTATCGATGATGTTTTACCTGAATTAGCACAAGCTAAAGTGTTCTCTAAACTAGATTTAAGAAATGGATATTGGCACTGTGTTTTAGATGAAGAGTCAAGTCATTTAACTACCTTTCAAACCCCTTTTGGAAGATATCGGTGGCTTAGACTGCCCTTTGGCCTAGCAATCAGTAGTGAAGTTTTTCAGAAACGACTGCAGAACTCTTTAGATGGTTTGCTAGGAATAATATGCATTGATGATGACATTTTGGTATATGGAATAGGTAATTCTCTAGAAGAAGCACAGTTAGATCATGATGAAAATTTAAGAAATTTACTGGAACGATGTCGTAAGCATAGTATCCGTCTTAACAGAGAAAAGGCTGAAATAAGAAAGAGTGAGATAACATTTCTTGGACATGTAATAACTAATGAAGGCCTTAAGCCAGATCCCAGTAAAATTGAAGCAATTGTATCGATGAAAGCTCCAACTAATGTCATTGAGATTCAATGCTTTAGTGGAATGATAAACTATTTGTCAAAATTCATGCCTAGACTCTCTGACCTGATGGTGCCCATACGACAACTTTTACGTAAAGACAAAGAATGGTGTTGGGGTGATGAACAGGCTAGAGCTTTTGAGAAAATTAAGTGTTGCATCACTAAGACTCCAATTCTTGCTTATTATGATCAAAATAAACAGTTAGTTATACAGTGTGATGCTAGCAAATATGGACTTGGTGCAGTTCTAATGCAAGGTGGTAAACCGTTGTCTTATGCAAGCAGAGCTCTAACTGACACGGAAACAAGGTATGCTCAGACAGAGAAAGAAATGCTGGCTATTGTGTTCGCTTTAAAGAAATTCCATAAGTACACTTTTGGACAACATACTTTGGTTATAACTGATCACAAACCACTTCAGAGTATAATCTTGAAACCATTAGATAGAGCACCAAAGAGGCTACAAGGCATGTTATTGACTGCACAACAATACGATATTGAACTTAAGCATACTGCTGGTAAGAACATGCATATAACAGATTTGCTGTCTCGATCATTTCTAAGTGAAACTGAAAATGGTAATGATTTTGAATATGTTAATGTTGTATCTTATTTGCCTATTAGGGAAGACAGGTTAAAGAAAATTCGTGATGCTGTGGCCAGTGATGAAATTTTGCTTGAAGTGACAAATATGATAACAAATGGGTGGCTAGAGTATAAATGTAATGTACCTATAACTGTTTTGCCTTATTATCATATTAGAGATGAACTATCTATACAGAATGGACTTGTATTTAAAGGTGATAGAGTTGTGATTCCTGCCAATTTGAGGAAAGAAATTAAACAGGCTATTCACTCTTGTCACATTGGCGTAGAAAGTTGTCTACGAAGGGCTCGTGAGTGTGTATGTTGGCCTGGTATGAATGGTGATATTAAAGAACATATTTCTCAATGTGAAATCTGTTGCAAATTTCAAAAATCTCAGCAGAAAGAAACTCTTATGCCACATGAAGTGTCTGATAGGCCATGGGAGAAAGTTGGCACAGATATTTTTGAATTGAGTAATCAGTTTTATCTTGTAACAGTAGACTATTTCAGTAATTTCTGGGAAATTGATAGGTTAGAAGATATAAAAGCATCTACTGTTATACGTAAGCTAAAAGCACATTTTGCAAGGTATGGTACTCCTTCCATCTTAGTTAGTGACTGTGGAACTCAATTTACAAGTGATATATTTCAGAATTTTATAAGAGTGTGGGATATAGAACATTGTACGTCAAGCCCTAAACATCCTCAGTCTAATGGACAGGCAGAATCCGCTGTAAAAACTGCAAAGTCCATACTCAGAAAAGCCATAGAAAGCAATAATGACCCTTATTTGGCAATATTAGACTACCGTAATTGTCCGTCTCACAGTGATGAATACAGTCCGGCTCAAAAAAGCCTAGGGAGACGCACACGTACTCTTCTCCCAGTTTCTTCAAAGTTGTTGAAACCATCTGAGATCAATGTAGATAAAATTAAGATTAACAGACATTATAGAAATAGCAGGTCCGCTAAATATTACAATGTGCATGCCAAAGATCTTGATCCTTTACAGGAAGATGATGTTGTGAGAATAAAACCCACTGTAATGGGAAAGAAAGCTTGGGAAAAAGGTATTGTGAAGGAACGTTTAGACGAGAGATCTTATGAAATTTCAATTGATGCTGGTTTATTGAGAAGAAATAGAGTAGACCTTAATAAGTCAAATGAAAGAAATGTTTCGTATCACAGTAGTGAAGATTCTAGTAATGTAGTACAAAGTCAGCAACAGATTAAAATTCCACAGGATAAACATGTAAACCCAACAAGTGAGAATCTCAGAGTTCAAGAGTCTTTCACTCCTCAAAAGAGAATCACAAGGAGTACAAGGAATATTTTACCCTCTAAATATAATGATTTTGTTGTTTACAAAGAGTGATTTATTTTTCGTTTTCAAGATGATAACTTATTTTTTTTCTTCATAAAAAGAGGGATGTTACAATATTTGATATAGTTGTTATTTTGTTAATGAACGCATCCATGTTTTGTTTACATTGAAAGTAATAAAGATGCCCACTAGGGGGGGGGGGCAGACAAGAACTGTTCATAATGCCCTTTCAGTCTCCTATATTATTCTGCCTCATTTATCTATAAATATCTCCAAATTTAAGGAACATCAAACACAATACGACATTCTAGACATCGTTAAATGGGAAATATGTAAACACACAAATCCCTATAAACCATTGTTCACCCAGCCGAAATTGGATACTAATATCCAAATTACTTAATGGACGCTCAACTACGAAACTATATTTCGTTTCCACAGGTAGAGAAACGCTTAAATTTCAAAGTTATATTCGCAATATTCATGCAAATACATGCAATGCTCCTCTTTTTCGCTGAAATATGGACGGTTTTAACCGTAGAGTTTTACACTAACTTCTTACAAGGCGGGAGTTTATCTAAAATGTACACTATTTTCACCATTATCACACCAATTCTCATCCGGTTCGAAGGACCAACAGCTGTGGAGGATTTCCTGTGTGTTATTACCCTTCGATCTTATAACCCCCTAAATTCGGAAATCCTAACACGGCTTCAACAGAGGCCAACCACGATCTCAAATCTAAATCCTCTCCTCACCTTAAATTAAAACTTCCTCATACAGAATAATAGATTTTCTAACATACATTCTACCTACGAGTGTTCAATTAAATGAGCTCATTCTGTCCCTCACACGTAGTTATAAATATTGTTAGAAATATAATAACTCTGTACTTATTTGTCCGGATAACCCTGATGTCGTAAGCAATCACGGGACACCGAATCAAAAAGTATCTTCTGATCCACAGATCTCTATCACGTTCTTCTACTTGAGTGTCTCGTAATGCCACACGAGAACAACAAAAATTAAACTTATAATACTGTCAATAAACACTAAAAATGAGTGCCTCGTAGCATCTCACGACAGCACCTAACTTCTTGTAAGAAAGTCTTAAAAAACTCCCCTCGTTTGCTAGGGCCCTTGGTTACAACGCTTCTTTGTTTAAAACAGGCAAAGCAATAAGTGTTATCAAGGAGGTGAAGGGTTAATGGCTAAATTCCATTAGTGACCTACATTAATTTCTCCAAGTCTTCTACGGCCAGCCTCCCTAATAAACTACACATTATACATACGGATAAACGTGTATACATGATATAAATTAATAGGTATACCTACTAAGTGCAAAAGTATACATTCATGCATTTACGTTACATTAAACGAAACTCTATGCAAAATAACACTTACATAATGTACGTAGAAATAAACTGTCTTGAAATATATACAAGACATCATATATATATATATATATATATATATATATATATATATATATATATATATATATATATATATATATATATATATATATATATATATATATATATATATATATATATATATATATATATATATATATATATATATATATATATATATATATATATATATATATATATATATATATATATATATATATATATATATATATATATATATATATATATATATATATATATATATATATATATATATATATATATATATATATATATATATATATATATATATATATATATATATATATATATATATATATATATATATATATATATATATATATATGTGTGTGATTACCTAATTGTGATTACCTAATTGTGTTTACGGGAAAGAGCCCAAAGCTCGTATCTTCCCGTCTCCTGATCGCTTCCATTTTATACTTAGTGATACTTATCATACCTGTCCTTAAAACTATGGATTGAGATAGCATTAACTGCCTCCTCGCTTAGCCAATTCCAATTATCAACTACTCTTACACTGAAAAAGTATTTTCTTACATCCTGCAAAGAAGTTTTCTTACGAAGCTTCAAACTATGACCTCTAGTTCTAGAGCCAGCCATATCAAAATATCGATCCCTATCCACTCTATCATAATCATAAAGGAATTTAAAGACTGTCACCATATCCCCCCTCACTCTTCTAGCTTCGAGTGATGGTAAGTCTAATTCCCTCAGCCTCTCATCATAACTGAGATTGCGTATTTCTGGCACCAGTTTCGTGGCATGTCTTTGAACTTTTTCAAGCTTAGCTATGTGCTTTTTCAAGTGCATTTTCCAAAAGGGGCTGTATATTCGAGTTTTGGCCTCACATAGGTTATATAAATATTTCTGAACATTTCCTTGTCCATGTGCCTGAAGGCTACCCTTACATTTGATAAGAATGCATATGCTGCCCTTACTATGCCATTTATATGTATTTCTGGAGACAAATCTGCCAGTATGTTTACTCCTAGATCTCTCATTTTATGTCTCTTGAAGTTGTACTCCAGCCACCGAGTAGTCAAGCTTGGGCCTTCTTGCACTTGTACCCATTCTCATTACCTTACATTTTGAAGTATTGAATTTCATTAGCCACTTTTCTGACCACTCATGCAGATTATTTAGATCCTCCTGAAGTTCTCTACCATTGTTCTCGTTTTTTACTTTCTTCACAATCTTTGCATCATCTGCAAACATATTCATGAATGAATTTACAGACTCTGGTAGGTCATTTACATATACAAGGAACAAAAGTGGCCCTAAAACTGAACCCTGTGGAACTCCACTACTAACTCTTCTCCATTCAGACACTGAGTGTCTTACTCTAACCCTCTGTTCCCTTCCTTCTAAGTAAGTTTTTATCCATTCCAAAACATTTCCACCTATTCTAGCCATTGATTGCAGCTTCCTAATAAGTCTCCCATGTGGAACAGTGTCAAACGCTTTCTGGAAGTCTAGGAATATGCAATCTGCCCAGCCCTCTCTTTCCTGTAAGATTTGGCTTACCTCATCATAAAATTCTAATAAGTTTGTTACTGTTGATCTACCTTCTCTGAAGCCATGTTGCCTCACTGACAAAAAGTTGAAGGATTCCAAGTGAAGAGAGATATGTTTCCTTAGTAGTTTCTCCATAACTTTGCAAAGTATGCTGGTCAAGGAAACTGGTCTATAGTTCAGAGCCGTATCCCTCCTTCCCTTTTTGAAGATAGGTATCACATTTGCTTGTTTCAAGCATCTTGGAATCTCCCCTAACTCCAGTGACTTTTTAAATATGATACTTAGTACCACTGATATTGAGTTTGCGCATTTTTTAAGCACATGAGGGGATATGTCATCAGGACCTGTAGCTTTATGAACATCTAAATCCATCAGCGCTTTGCATACCTCTGTGGCTGTAAGGTTGATGTTCTCTAATACCGGTCCTTGAGCTTCTATCACTGCAATCTGAAGGGGTGGGGTATTTTCTACTGTAAATACTGACTGAAACTCCTTGTTCAATTCTTTGCAGATCTCTTCATCCGTCTCAGTGATGCTTCCATCCGCTCTCTTTAGCCTTAAAACCTGTTCTTTTACCTTCAGTTTTCCTCTGATAAAGCTGTGGAAAAGCTTGGGATTTTCTTTAGCCTTCCTGGTGATGTCCCTCTCATAGTCTCTCTCTGCCTCTCTCCTTTTACTTAGGTAGTCATTTCTTGCTCTTTTGTAGGTTTGCCAGGCAATTATGTTTTTTCTCCTCCTATACCTTTTCCAGCATTTGGCTCTCCACTCCTTAGCTCTTTTACACCCATTATTGAATCATTTCTCTTTGGCATGAATTACACCTACTTTGGTGACAGGTATGCAGCAATCTACTATCTTCCCATATTTCTCACAAAAGATGTCATACATTTCTTGTACAGATTTGTTGTAAAATAAGGTTCTCCAGTCAATAACTGCAAAAAGCTCATTCATTTTGATGTAATCTCCTTTCGGATAGTTCCTCCTCATGTCCTCAGTGGCTCTACTCTCAGGAAGAATATCTTCAATGATATACTCCATCAACAACACACTGTGGTCACTCTTTCCAATTGGTGGTACATACTCAATTTTTTCAATATCCAACACATTATCTGTGAACACTAGATCAAGTAGTGATGGCTCATCCCCACCCCTGGCCCTTGTTGGTTCCATTACATGTTGGTGTAGGAAATTCCCTTGTACGCAATGTAGGAATCTTGCCCCGAATGAGTCCTCACCACTGTGTGGGTCAAGATTTATCCAGTCTATCTCTTTATGATTAAAGTCTTCCATAATCAAAATCCTACATTTTTTTCCCTTGCCATGTTAACAACTGAATTTATGACTTCAATAGTACCTATATGACTTTCCTCATAAACTTCAAGCCTATTTTGGTTCCTTGGTGGGTTGTATACAACAGTTATTATAATGCTCTCTGACCCAGTATTTATGCGAGCAACAAGAAATTCCTTTAACTCACTTTCTATAGCCAAGTTTATTTCTTCAACTTGAATCCTCTCACTTATGAGCAGTGCTATCCCTCCACCAGTCCTCTCAGATCTATCAACCCTTAGTATTCCGAAGCCCTTAGGAAAAACTGTGACACTGTTTATGTCCTCACTCAACTTAGTCTCTGTAATTGCTACTATATCTGCCTTACTGTTGTGAATCCTATCTTTTAATTCTACTGCCTTACCAGCTAATCCATCAGCATTTGTGTATAACAATCTTAATGAGGCCCCATCCCCTGATCTTCTGTCATTATCTTCTTTATCTCCCCTTTGTCTGGAAGAACTCTGAAATGAAAATTTTTCTTCTGTTCTTCATTTCTTTCATCATTTAACCTTCTTGCCTCTTGCAACAAGTTTTTGATCTTTCCCATCTCTTCCTGTGTTCTGTATCGTCTAATGAACACTTCTTTGAATTCTTGAAGGTCTTTTAGACTTTTTTTCTCAACAATATTTCCCTACATGTTTCCCCTCTCTCAAAGGTTACTTTTGTTGGTCTCGGCTCTCCTTCCCTCGAATATTTACCTAGTTGGTGTATGTTTACAATATCCTCAGGACCACATACTACTCCAAGCTTTCTTATCAGGTCTACAATCCTAGCTTTATTTTCTTCAAGTCTCCCCTGCCATGTTGGCTCCTGGGATTCGCTTATGCCTAAGATTACCACTGTCTTCTCCTTATCAAGTGCCTGTCTGATGAGTGGGTTTGCCCTTTCCATCACAACGTCTTTCATTTTTTCGATTACTGTCTCTTTATAGTCAACTGTTTGTATGTTTTCCAGTGCCACCACCTTTACAGCCTCTTTTACTGCCACATTCCCCTTTAGTGCATCAGCAAAGGAAGTTTTCATGGCATCATTTTCCATATTCAGCTCCAGGAACTCTTTTCTGAACTGTTCAATGTTTTCCTTAATCTGGACATTCCAAGCAGCAATCTCGTCTCTCTCAGAATAGAGCAGTGAACTAACATCTAATTCCATTAGGTTGTCATTCAGCTGTTTGTTTTTATCTTCTTGTTTAGAAATTCTAGATTCTAGTTGACTCTTTTCCCCTTCCAGCTTCTTTATTCTTTTTTCTAGTTCCTTTCTCTCCTGCCCTTGTGCTTTATTTGCTTCCTCCAAAGATCTTATTTGCTCTCTGAGTGTTTCATTCTCTTTCATTTCTCCATCCATATTCCGAATTTTTTCATCAAGGCTTATAACCATTGCCTCTAAATTCTTGATTTTCTGCTTAAGTCTCCTAATGGCTGTGTATGTGATTACCTAATTGTGATTACCTAATTGTGTTTACGGGAAAGAGCCCAAAGCTCGTATCTTCCCGTCTCCTGATCGCTTCCATTTTATACTTAGTGATACTTATATACCTGTCCTTAAAACTATGGATTGAGATAGCATTAACTACCTCCTCGCTTAGCCAATTCCAATTATCAACTACTCTTACACTGAAAAAGTATTTCCTTACATCCTGCAAAGAAGTTTTCTTACGAAGCTTCAAACTAAGACCTCTAGTTCTAGAGCCAGCCATATCAAAATATCGATCCCTATCCACTCTATCATAACCATGAAGGAATTTAAAGACTGTCACCATATCCCCCCTCACTCTTCTAGCTTCGAGTGATGGTAAGTCTAATTCCCTCAGCCTCTCATCATAACTGAGATTGCGCATTTCTGGCACCAGTTTCGTGGCATGTCTTTGAACTTTTTCAAGCATAGCTATGTGCTTTTTCAAGTGCGGATTCCAAAAGGGGACTGCATATTCGAGTTTTGGCCTCACATAGGTTACATAAATATTTCTGAACATTTCCTTGTCCATGTGCCTGAAGGCTACCCTTACATTTGATAAGAATGCATATGCTGCCTGTGGAGGATTTCCTGTGTGTTATTTACCCTTCGATCTTATAACCCCCCAAATTCGGAAATCCTGACACGGCTTCAGTAGAGGCCTACCACGATCTCAAAATTAAATCCTCTACCAATAAATATAATTAATATTACATGCATAGACATACATGCACATATTTTATAAGGTGGTTTATGAACTGTTGATATGTGAATATTTAAATAAACTCTCCTCACCTTAAAGTAAAACTTCCTCATACAGAATAATAAATTTTCTAACATACATTCTACCTACGAGTGTTCAATTAATTGAGCTCATTCTGTCCCTCACACGTAGTTATAAATATTGTTAGAAATAAGATAAATCTGCATTGCATCTGTACTCATCTATCCGGATAACCCTGATGTCGTCAGCAATCACGGGATTCCCAATCAAACTCATTGAATATCTTCTGATCCACGTATCTCTATCACGTTTTTTACTTGAGTGTCTCGTAACGTCTCACGAAGACAACTAATTACTCTTTAACAAACTTATAAGTACTGTCAATGAAGACACTAAACATGAGTGTCTCGTATCATCTCACGAGTACCACTAATAATAAACTTATAAGTACTGTCAATGAACACAGTAAACATGAGTGTCTCGTATCATCTCACGAGTACCACTAATTATTTGTAAGAAAGTCCCACAAAACTCCTCTAGTTTGTCGGGGTCCTTGGTACTAGGACTAAGTTGAGTTATGACTTGCTTACAACAGTTCTTTGTTCAACGAGGCGATGCAATAAGCGTTATCAAGGAGGTGAAGGGTTAATGGCTAAAATCCATTAGTGACCTACATTCCTTTCTACACGTCTTCTACGGCCAGCCTCCCTAATAAACTACACATTATACATACGAATATTCGTGTATACATGATAGAAATTAATAAGTATACATGCTAAGTCTAAAAGTATACATTCATGCACTTACGTTACAATAAACGAAACTATATGCAAAATAACACTTACATAATGTACGTACAAATAAACTGTCTTGAAATATATTCAAGACATCCTGGGCCCCTCCAAAAAGGAAAAAATGGAGTGTCTCCCCATCAGTACTACAATTTATCATCAATGATTAAGCGTGCCCACAATTCTTTAACCCTTTGGGCAGCTTGACGTTCATATCTTTCATAATTTGATGATTCCTCTTCGTATACTTCTGACAATAGATATTCCCATGAGAGCTTTTCAGACCAAGCTCTCTGAATAAGAATTTTCCCTATTCTTAGTAAGGGTGATATTAGACGTAAGGGGTCCAAAAATATACCCACCAGTGACAGAAGTTTCTGTTTTGTCAGCACTTCATCTCTAGCCTTCAAACCTTTCAATGACAACTTGTCTGTATTTATATTCCAGATTAAACTAAAGTTTGATACTTTAGGAGATCTAGAATTTTCAGAAAGGCACTGATCCAGTACCCTTTGAAGTCTTGCATTGTTGGAATTCAGTGCTTGCAGTGATATTTTGGTCTTTTCCCACTCTACATCTGCAGTATTGCATATATCAAACTGTTTCTCTTCACTGGTACAAGCATCCAACAAATTACCCACATGAACATTCTCCAATATATCCTCCAACTGTTCTATTAGAGACTCCATTTGTCCAAAGGCACTCTGAAAATTGTGTAGGAGAGGAGTGTGGATAGGCTTCAAGGGAACAGAATCTGTAAAACTTCTAAGTGTAGCTTTATCTTCGTAATGCACTTCTTGCTTTACTCCAATACTCTCTGGCTCCCACAACTTATAAACAGGCTCTATGGCCTCTCAATCAATAACTTATTATCAGGCTTTATCGCCTCTTCAGTCAACAACTTATTAACAGGCTCTATGACCTCCTCAATCAACAACTTATTAACTGGCTCTATGGCCACTTCAATCAACTCTTGAGTAGCTGTAGGAAAAACCTGTGTTCCTACTCGCATAACAATATGCCTCTGCACATTACTGGGTTCATGTTGAGTATCACAAGGAATATGGCCATACAACATGACACCACCCGGTGTTTCCATCAAAGTATAGACATCCCACTTGTCAATACCACTAACAAACTGACTAAAATGTAAGGCACCAATAACAATGCCAATGTTCTCCAGTACATCACTATAAATATCTTCATCAGCCAACTTGTGACCATTAGACTTTAACACATTTGCAGCCTTTGCTAGTCCTGGAGTGTGGATGCTAATTACCATGTCATCAACTACGAGTAATTTAACTCTGGCTCTTCTTTTCCCCAATTTGATAACTACATTTACGACTGGAAAACTTCCTTTCTTTGTCTCAGAACGAAATGCATCAATACCAAGAGACATTTCATCTACTGGGGTTAATTTAAGCCTTTCAGCTAATTCACTAGTTATAAAGGAACACTGGGAACGTGTATCAAAGAATAACCTAGTATTTACCCAAAGATTTCCCTTTGAGCTGCTTATTTTTCCACTTGCAGTAGGCAGAGCACATGAAGGTAAACTCGGCTTCACCATTTGCCTTTGTACTGCCTTCATAGTCATCACACCAACATGTTTCTTGTCCTTTTCTGAGTCAGAATGTTCTTGCTCATTGCTTGACTCATCTAAATTTGAACCATTTCCTGACTGTTCATTCAGAAATGTAGGTTCTTCAAACCTTCTACGAAATTTTGACTCTTGTTCATAACACAAGGCTGCATGATGACCATTTTTCTTACACTTCTTACAGTTTAACTGAGTGTAACATTCATTTGCATAATGCCCTGACTGAGTACATCTCAGACATTTGTTATTGTTTCTCAATTTGTCTTTGCGTTCATTTATGCTTACTACTTTATTACAGTGCTCAGACTTATGACTTTGCCAACCACAAAACGCACATTCCGTTTTACTATTTACTACATTTGCAGTAGCACCATAACTACCCACATTCTTTTTATAGAACTGTATCTCATCTCTCTGGGAGGTTTGGGTCTCTCCCTTTGTGTTACCTTTTGTATTGTTGCCCTCTATATGATATACATATTTTCCCAGTTCCATCAAGAGGGTTTCATATGTAGGATATTTTGTGTCTGTTTTCATGCTAATCCAGTTCTCAACATCTTCTGGCAATTTCATCATCACGAGTTCTGAAAACACCCAATCAGTGTTCTCCATGTCTTTATAATTTTTCAGACTTCGAGTAATGGCTTCTACTTCCTGCTTGAACTTAAAAAGTGATGAATAATTAGAACAGGGAGTTGGTATTTTTACCAATTTCCTCATTAAATTTCGTACAATCCTGTCCTTGCTGGCATAAACAGCTTGCAGCTGTTGAATGCATTTATCATAACTCTCACTAGCAACAGGATATCCCTTTATGGTGTCCTTTGCATCTCCTTTAAGGGCATTTCTCAAGATGGTAAACTTTGTCATAGTTGGCATAGAAGTATTATGTACTGAACTATCAAACGTATCCCAAAACTCGTTCCATTCATCATAGTTTCCAGAGAACTGCGGTATTTTTACTTCAGGAAATTTAGGTGTGGGTTGCCCACTGGCGAGGCTTGAACTCTCGGAACTAGGAGCTCTAGTATTCTCCATAGTTCCTAACTTACGAATCCATTCTAGGACAGCTAAGCTAATATTATTTACTGTTTCAGCTAGATTGTCATGTTCTGTATCCTCCTCTTCAGAATCCTTTTTAAGGGGCTTATTCTCGACATATTCTTCATATTTCCTATCATATCTTCCGAATCTTTCTGTTAGCGTATGGTGACATCTTTCTAAATAATTAACAACAAGTGTCTCATCATCTTTGGCAAGTTCTGTTTGACACTGAACTCAATCACGTTGAACCAATTCCCGAAGGCGTTTTAATGCCTCAGGTTCAACCGACATATTGAGAAAGCAAATAGAACATAAAACAACAAGCAAATAGTTGATGCAATTTTATCATCAAAGAATCCACGATCTTCTTTATGCATCCACAATGCAACAAACAATCACTCTGTAAAGAGTATCAAAGGACAATCTTCCAAATCTCAAGATAATAACATACAGTTATTTAATTCCGTCAATTATGACGCCAATTCTCAAAGTGTAAAACACACTTTTCACCAATTAAACGACACTGTTAAGTCAGCAACAGTAAATGGAAAGTGTAATGCAAACCACACTGTTCCTCCAATAAACGACACTGTACACCTAGCGTTAGGTGGGTCACTATCTTCTGTTTATTTACATAAGCAGGGGAATCAATACGACATTCTAGACATCGTTAAATGGGAAATATGTAAACACACAAATCCCTAAAAACCACTGTTCACCCAGCCGAAATTGGGTACTAATATCCAAATTACTTAATGGACACTCAACTACGAAAGTATATTTCGTTTCCACAGATAGAGAAACGCTTTATCCACGTGGGAAAGGGATTCTCTTATTTATTTCAACAACCACTTAAATTTCAAAGTTATATTTGCAATATTCATGCAAATACATGCAATGCTCCTCCCCGTTTCCGCTGAAATGTGGACGATTTTAACCGTAGAGTTTTACACTAACTTCTTACAAGGTGGAAGCTTATCTAAATGTACACTATTTTCACCATTACCACACCAATTCTCATCCGGTTCGAAGGACCAAAAGCTGTGGAGGATTTCCTGTGTGTTATTTACCCTTCGATCTTATAACCCCCCAAATTCGGAAATCCTGACACGGCTTCAGTAGAGGCCTACCACGATCTCAAAATTAAATCCTCTACCAATAAAATATAATTAATATTACATGCATAGACATACATGCACATATTTTATAAGGGGGTTTATGAACTGTTGATATGTGAATATTTAAATAAACTCTCCTCACCTTAAAGTAAAACTTCCTCATACAGAATAATAAATTTTCTAACATACATTCTACCTACGAGTGTTCAATTAAATGAGCTCATTCTGTCCCTCACACGTAGTTATAAATATTGTTAGAAATAAGATAAATCTGCATTGCATCTGTACTCATCTATCCGGATAACCCTGATGTCGTCAGCAATCACGGGATTCCCAATCAAACTCATTGAATATCTTCTGATCCACGTATCTCTATCACGTTTTTTACTTGAGTGTCTCGTAACGTCTCACGAAGACAACTAATTACTCTTTAACAAACTTATAAGTACTGTCAATGAAGACACTAAACATGAGTGTCTCGTATCATCTCACGAGTACCACTAATAATAAACAGTGGTAACGCGCTGGCTTCGCATTCACGAGGTCGAAAGATCGGTCCCCGTCCAAGACCGAGAGTTTAAGCTGTTTACTGGCAGGAACTGCTGTGGTTGGACATCACAGTGGGGGGTTGGGGCTTGCCCTGGCTGACGAATACCCATTGTAATGAAATGGAAATAAAGTTTAAATTTAAATTTAAAATTTAAAATTCAATGAACACAGTAAACATGAGTGTCTCGTATCATCTCACGAGTACCACTAATTATTTGTAAGAAAGTCCCACAAAACTCCTCTAGTTTGTCGGGGTCCTTGGTACTAGGACAAAGTTGAGTTATGACTTGCTTACAACAGTTCTTTGTTCAACGAGGCGATGCAATAAGCGTTATCAAGGAGGTGAAGGGTTAATGGCTAAAATCCATTAGTGACCTACATTCCTTTCTACACGTCTTCTACGGCCAGCCTCCTAATAAACTACACATTATACATACGAATATACGTGTATACATGCTAGAAATTAATAAGTATACATGCTAAGTCTAAAAGTATACATTCATGCACTTACGTTACAATAAACGAAACTATATGCAAAATAACACTTACATAATGTACGTACAAATAAACTGTCTTGAAATATATTCAAGACACTGCCCTTACTATGCCATTTATATGTATTTCTGGAGACAAATCTGCCAGTATGTTTACTCCTAGATCTCTCTCATTTTCTGTCTCTTGAAGTTGTACTCCAGCCACCGAGTAGTCAAGCTTGGGCCTTCCTGCACTTGTACCCATTCTCATTACCTTACATTTTGAAGTATTGAATTTCATTAGCCACTTTTCTGACCACTCTCTTAGTATATATATATATATATATATATATATATATATATATATATATATATATATATATATATATATATATATATATATATATATATATATATATATATATATATATATATATATATATATATATATATATATATATATATATATATATATATATATATATATATATTTTTTTTTTTTTAGGTTGTATTTCGGCCAGTGGTAAAATATGATTTATATTTTCTCATATGCGAATGTGTTTTTTTGGTTATTATTGATGTCTATATAGACTGGGATTTGAATTAAATGCGAAAACGAATCCACGGGTGAGGTAGGGAAGAAACTGTAATATGAAAAAAGAAAAAAAAAAATCAGAAAGAATGCGTTCATTCCTAGCAAAACAGTTAGCTGGCACCACCGTTTATTAACAGTTGCCATGCAGAGAGATTAGCATGGCTTTTAATTTGCCCTTATTTTTTTTTTAACCATTCATATACTATTTATTATCTAACCAGAAACCGGTATCAACCTGATATCATCATCCATTGACTGATTGCATCATCATCATTTGAGGGTATTTTGGTTAAGGATATAAGAAGCGGCCTACAAGAAGTCATCTTTTATTAATCACCAATTTAAGATTTATTTAAAATTCTTCAGTCTAAGCTCAGCAGCAGCAACAGGTTAATATTATTCCCAATCTAAATTTGAATGGTCAAAATTCATTTTGTGCACCCCTTAAATTTTTTAGTTAAACTAGTCTTTTCCGATAGGCTATGAATTTATCTGATATATTTTTATTTTTTTAATTCGCAATTATTTTTGTTTTAAGGCAGAAATTGATAGGTAGCGGTAGGTACTTACATTGCCTAATTGGTATTATTTTAGAAGAGGGGATTCTTGGAATATGGCTTTTTTATATACATACAATGATAGAGTGCACTAAGACAATAATAATGAACCCTATATTTACCAGATGCAGCCTCTTAATAGTTAAGGGACGAATTTTAAAAAAAATATAAGCCATTTTGGGTGTGTTTACATGGAGTAAACACTGTCACTCATATTAGCTCCTGATGCGATTTTGTGTCTTTTCTAATGCATTATGGGACTTATATTAGCTCCTGATGCGATTTTGTTTCTTTTCTATATCATTATGGGACTTTTGATGCATTTCCTTATTGTCTTATGTAATTTTTTTAGATGTATTAAAGGTAAAAGTTGCCGGGTTTCAGTTCTGATATCCATCTGAGATGCTTCTCATAATGTCAGCCGGGGCAAGCCCCAACCCCCCGCAGTGGTGCCCAGCCACACCAGTAACCTCCCAGTAAACAGCTTAAACTTTTGTCTTTGGACGGGAGGCGATCTGCCGACCTCGTGAATGCAACCACTGTACTAGCCAGAGGTTAATGGCGAATTTTTTGTAAACTTTATTTTCATTTGCCCTTTTCAGCCAATCACGAACGTTGTTTTATATTTTTGCTTTCTACTCATTTTAGTATCAAGGCCAGTCAGATTTGTCTTTGTACCAGTTGTAGTTACGATTATTTTTCCTTAATTGCAAAATTTCATAGTATATTTTGCGGTAAACACAGCCAAGCAACCACTTTGTTTCGTGAGCACAACGCTTTACCAATATTTTTTAACTGCCTGAATTAAGATTCCAAATTGTTATTCACTAAGGAAAATTCAGATTAAGGTAAGTGTACAGTTTAACCGTATATTGATTGTTCCCCTAAGGGGGGTCCAGGGGGCATAGCCCCCCATTTAGGGAAAATATTACCCTAATGTGGTCCGGCAGCAAAGCTCCATGGTTAGGCCAGATGCGTTCCCCTAGGATAGTTTAAGTTTGGCTAGGTTGAGACGCACCATTTTTTTTTTTTTTTTTTTTTTTTGGTTGAATGAAGGTTTCTTGCTTTATTTCTGGTACATTTCAATTTTATTTGCATTCTCCACACCCAAAACCCCGATTCCCTTCGCTAACCCTTATAATTGTTAGGGGTAAGGGTGAGCATGGAAAGTCTACATCGAGTGTTTTGCACCAGAAATGGAGTTCAAACTCGTTTATTTCACAACGAAAACTACCAGAAAAATGCAGTTTTATTATTTTAAGAGAATAATCCCTTCTTCTAAAAATTTACCACTTAATCTAACCTAACCCAGCTATCCTAATCGGACTTAAATTTGAAGCCTTACATACCTTAATAGGGTGAATTTGAGAGCAGCACGGAAAGTTTCAGCAACTGGTAATAACGCTGATTTCTTGGATGGGCTATGGAAGGGGTGATCAATATTAAGCGTTAAATATCGTATAAATATGGGTTAAGAATCGTTTGATGCACCCCTTCTAGTTTTGTACTCTGCTATTTTTTCTGATTAGTTTTAATGCTGAATTAATTATTTTTTTTTTCATTGGAAATCACTATTTTTTGTGTTAGGGCTGATATTGGTGGGCAGCAGTGGGTAACTAAATAACCTAATCTAATCTAACTTAGCCTACCTCAATTTTGAAGCCTCACATACCTTAAGAGGCTGAATTGGGTGCTTGTACAGCAACGTGGTACATATCAAGAAGTGGTGGTAATGCTGATTTTTCTGGTAGGCTATGGAAGGAATGCATAAAATGAATCTTACCCAAATTAAGAAATAATGAGTGAATACTGTGTGAACATTTTATTTCATTCTTAGTTAGGTTGGGGCAATTTTTCTAGGGGCAGTTGTCCTAAGGGGCAATAGACTTATGGGACAGTTTTTTAAAGTGCAATCTGCTGTGTCAGCTTTTGTGGTATGACAAATTTTGTATGTAGGGGAGTGCATGGGGGTACCAATACAGCTGCCACTTATTATTATTATTGTTAAATATTTTGAATATGGATAGTACATATAACCATCGGTGATGAGTATATTTGTTTGATCCCACCATCACTACCAACCAAAAACTTTAAATTTCATGAGTATTTTTTTTTTTTTTCATGATTGTGACACTGACCTAGGCAAGAAAATTGCCCTTGTTAGACCCAGGCACCAAGAAAATATTGAAAAGAGGAAAAAGTGAGAGTTTGAGAACAAACTAGAATAAGAGAATGATAAAGATAGAACAGAGACAGGCTGAGAGTATAGTCTAAATGATAAAGACTTAGAGAGATATGGCAGGATTAGGCCATCAGATGATGATAGATGAGCTTAATGAAGGAAGATAGGTTATAGGAGTTAGGAATGATAGAAGAAGGAAGACAGTTACAGGGTCTGGAGGTGGATTGGAAGAAGTAGTCACTGCACCGACTAGTCTGCGTGCTACATATCTCTGCATAACACCTGTGAACTGAGGCCATTTAGCAAGTGTTACTTGGCCTCAGCAGCGAGGCAGAGCTGCAACTCCCCAAATCATTAGAGCAGTGATTACGGTTGAGAGAAATTCCATTAATATTTAAACACATCCCTATTTCTAGTCATATATTTATTTCTACACACTCCAATCTGGAAAAATTTCGTGAAAATAAGTAAAATGTTTTGCAAGGTGTGTTACGTTCACTCACCCCCCCGTTAAGAAATGAGTTGATTATTTTCAATATTTGTTTTAATGTTTTGTAGACCATTATTAATTTTACCTAGTGGGAGTGAAAATAAATACTGTGAACCCTCGCTATGTCGCGGTTCACCTACTGCGAATTCATTGCATCGCTGATGTTTTTGGTGAGAAAAAAAAATTAAATGATTTTGACTCCATGACGGGCCAAAAAATAATAAAATAAAATAGCCTTTATCGGGCCTGGGCACGAAGAATACATAAAGTGAAGAGAAACAGATGGAGAGTGTAATGACCTGTCAGATGTGAAGGGATTATAAAAGATGTGTAATGAATATCCAATTCTCTGCTGGGTTTTAATATACTGTATCTCTGCAGTTACTTTTATGATGTCTATTCCAAGAAATTCTTCTCAGATCTTATTATTATTATTATTATTATTATTATTATTATTATTATTATTATTATTATTATTATTATTATTGGCACACAATAATTTTCCTTTAATGATGATTGTGGAGATTATTATTATTATTGTGGAGGATTTCCTACGTGTTGTTACTCTTCGATCTTATAACCCCTTAAATTCTAAAATCCTGACACGGCTTTAGTAGAGGCCTACAAACGATCTCAAAATTAAATCCTTTACCAATAAAATATAGTTAATATTACATGCATAGACATACATGCAAATATTTTATAAGGAGGTTTATGAACTGCTGATATATGAATTATTAAATAAACTCTCCTCACCTTAAATTAAAACTTCCTCGTACAGAGTAATAAATTTTCCAACTTACACTCTACCCACGAGTGTTCAATTAAATGAGCTCTTTCTGTCTCTCTCAAGTAGGCATAAACATTGTTAGAAATAAGTTAAATCTTTACTCATCTATTCGGAAAACCCAAATGTCGTCAGCAATCACGGGACTCCGAATCAAATTGGAATATCTATTGATCCACAGATCTCTACCGCGTTCTTCTATTTGAGTGTCTCGTAGCATCTCACGAGTACAACTAATTACTCGTTATTAAACGTATATGCACCATCAATAATTACGGTAGCAAATATTTCGTAAATCTCAGCTACGACCGATTTTACACATCCTAAACATGAGTGTCTTTTAGCATCTCACGAGGACAACTAACTTTTTGTAAGAAAGTCTTACAAAACTTCCCTCGTTTGAAAGGGTCCTTGGTACTAGGATTAACTTGAGTTATGACTTGCTTACAGCGGTTCTTTGTTCAAACAGGCGATGCAATAATCGTTATCAAAGAGGTGAAAGGTTAATGGCTAAAATCCATTAACTTCCTTTCTCCAAGTCTTCTACAGCTAGTCTCCATATTAACTACACATTATACATACTAATAGAAATGAAATGAATAGGTACATATACTAAGTCTAAAAGTATACATACATGCACTTACTTTACAATAAACGAAACTATATGCAAAACAACACTTACATAATGTTCGTAGAAATAAACTGTCTTGAAATATATGCAAGACATCCTGGGCCCCTCCAAAAAAGAAAAAAATGGGGGTGTCTCCTCATCAGTACTGCAATTTATCATCTATGATTAAGCCTGCCCACAATTCTTCAATCCTTTCGGTAGCTTGACGTTCAGATCTTTCATAATTTGATGATTCCTCTTTATATACTTTTGACAACAGATATTCCCATGAGAGCTTTTCAGAACAGGCTCTCTGAATCAGAATTTTTCCTCTTCTTAGCAAGGGTGAAATTAGACCTAAGGGGTCAAAAATATGCCCACCAGTGACAGAAGTTTCTGTTTGGTCAGCACTTCATCTCTAGCCTTCAGACCTTTCAATGACAACTTGTCTGTATTAATATTCCACATTAAAAAATGAAGATTGATACGTTAGGAGATCTAGATTTTTCAGAAAGGCACTGATCCAGTATTGGGATTCCATGCTTGCAGTGATATATCGGCCTTTGCCCACTCTACATCTGCAGTATTGCATACATCAAACTGTTGCTCTTCACTGGTGCAAGCATCCAACAAATTACCTACATGAACATTCTCCAATATCTCCTCCAACTGTTCTATTAGAGACTTCATTTGTCCAAAGACACTCTGAAAATTGTGTGGGAGAGGAGTGTGGATAGGCTTCCAAGGAATAGAATCTGTAAAACTTCCAAGTGTAGTTTTATCTTTGTAATGCACTTCTTGCTTATTTACTCCAGTACTCTGGCTCCCACAACTTATTAACAGGCTCTATGGCCTCTTCAATCAACAACTTATTAACTGGCTCAATGGCCTCTTCAATTAACTCTTGAGTAGAAGCAGGCAAAAACTGTGTTCCTACTCGCATAACAATTTGGCTTTGCAGATTACTGGGTTTGTGTTGAGTATCATGAGGAATATGGCCATACAACATGACACCACCCAGTGTTTCCATCAAATTATAGACATCCCACTTGTTAATACTACTAACAAACTGACTAAAATGTAAAGCACCAATAACAATCTCAGTGTTATCAAGTACATCACTATCAATATCTTCATCGGCCAATTTGTGACCATTAGGCTTTAACACATTTGCAGCCTTTGCTAGTCCTGGAGTGTGGATGCTAATTACCATATCATCAACTTCGAGTAATTTAACTCTGGCTCTTCTTTTCCCCAATTTGATAACTACATTTACAACAGGAAAACTTCCTTTCTTCGTCTCAGAACGAAATGCATCAATACCAAGAGACATTTCATCTACTGGGCTTAATTTAAGCCTTTCAGCTAATTCCCTAGTTATAAAGGAACACTGGGAATCTGTATCAAGTAATAACCTAGTGTTTAACCTAGCTGCTTACTTTTCCACTTGCAGTAGGCAGAGCACATGAAGGTAAACTCAGCTTCACCATTTGCCTTTTTACTGCATTCATAGTCATCACACCAAGATGTTTCTTGTCCTTTTCTGAGTCAGAATTGCTTGACTCGTCTGTTAATTTTGAACCATTTCCTGACTGTTCATTCAGAAATGTAGGTTTTTCTAACCTTCTACGAAACTTTGACTCTTGATCATAACACAAGGCTGCATGATGACCATTTTTCTTACACTTGTTACAGTTTAACTGAGTGTAACATTTATTTGCTTAATTCCCTGACTGAGTACATCTCAGACATTTGTTGCTGTCTCTCAATTTGTCTCTGCGTTCATTTATACTGACTACTTTATTACACTGTTCAAACTTATGGCTTTGCCAACCACAGACTACACATTCTGATTTACTATTTACTACCTTTGCAGTAGCACCATAACTACCTACACTCTTTTTAAAGGACTGGGTCCCATCTCTCTGGGAGGCTTGAGTTCCTCCCTTTGTGTTACCATTAGTGTTGTTGCCTTCTATATGATATACAGTGATCCTTTGCTGGATCGTGTTTCTTGGCTCGCGTTTTCACTGTACCACATTTTTTTTTGGCAAATTATTATTTTATTTTTTGGGTATATACAAAAATATAAAAATATTGAAAAAATAAAAATGTTCAGTATTTTAATTTTTTTATTGAAAAAAAAAAATCATTTAATTGATAAAAAAAAAATTTATTTCCCAGCCCACGAATAATAAAACAGTAAAAAATAGTAAAACACACAAATTTAGATATATAACTCACAGTACAGGGTATTGCATCATGTCAAATAGTGTCCGATAGCGTACAATGTATTGGGGTCGCACCTAAGTGAGCTAGCATATACTGTATATTAAAATTTCCAGTAGTTTCATGATTTTATTGATAAAAAAACGTATTTCTTAGCCTAAGAATAATAAAACAGTAAAAAATAGTAAAAAACATAAATACTAACTGTATTGCACCACGTATAATACGATACTGGTATCAGCGTTTCGGAAAACGCAAAGGCTGTCACCTATGTGACCTAGTGAATATTAAAATTTTAATTATTTTATTGATAAAACAAGTATTTCTTAGCCTAAGAATAATAAAACAGTAAAAAATAGTAAAAAACATAAATACAGTACTAATAGTATTGCACCATGTAAAATATGATACCGGTATTATGTTCGGAAAACGCAAAGGCTCTCACCTACGTGACCTAGTGAATATTAAAATTTTTATTATTTTATTGATAAAACAAGTATTTCCTAGCCTAAGAATAATAAAACAGTAAAAAAATAATTAAAAACATAAATACTAACAGTATTGCACAATGTAAAATACGATACCGCTATCAGCGTTTCGGAAAACGAAAAGGCTTTCACCTACGTTGCATGCTGTTATTTATAAAGTAAAGGGTGTTTTTTTAACAGTGCAATGAGGGTTTATACAGTACGTAAACGTAAAAATAATTGTAAAATACCTATGTACATGAGTATGTCACGTCATCATCACCTCATTCACGGTAAGTTTTCCTATCACTTTCGTAAAAATTTACGTTGCTTGCTGTTATTTATAAAGTAAAGGTTTTTTTTTTAACAGTGTAGGGAGGGTTTATACACTACACAAACGTAAAAATAATTGTAAAATACCTATGTACATGAGTATGTCATGTAATTACCATTTCATTCACCGTAATTTTATCTATCACTTTCATATATATTTACGTTGCATGCTGTTATTAATGAAGTAAAGGGTGGCTTGTTAACAGTACAGGGAGGGTTTATACAGTGTAAGCATAAAAATAAATTAAAATATCCATGTACATATAGGCTGATCCTACTCCGCGATTTTCCTGTCTCGCGCCGGGTCCCGGAACCGAACCATCGCGATAATAGAAGGAACACTGTACACATTTTCCCAGTTCCTTCAAGAGAGTTTCAAATGTAGGATATTTTGTGTCAGTTTTCATGCTAGTCCAGTTCTGTACATCTGGCAATTTCATGATCATGAGTTCTGAAAACACCCAATCAGTGTTCTTCGTGTCTATATTTTTCAGACTTCGAGTAATGGCTTCTACTTCATGTTTGAACTTAAAAAGTGATGAATAATTAGAATAGGTAGTTGGTATTTTTAGCAGTTTCCTCATTAAATTTCGTACAATCCTGTCCTTGCTTGCATAAACAGCTTGTAGCTGTTGGATGCATTCATCATAACTCTCACTAACAGCAGGATATCTCTTTATGGTGTCTTTTGCATCTCCTTTTAAGGGCATTTCTCAAGATGGTAAACTTTGTCATAGTTGGCATAGAAGTACTATGTAATAAACTATCAAACGTATCCCAAAACTTGTTCCATTCATCATAGTTTCCAGAGAACTGTGGTATTTTTACTTCAGGAAATTTAGGTGTGGGTTGCCCACTGGGGAGACTTGAACTCTCGGAACTAGGAGCTCTAGTACTCTTCATAGTTCCTAACTTACGAATCTGTTCTAGGACAGCTAAGCTAATATCATATACTGTTTCAGCTAGATTGTCATGTTTGTATCCTCCAGCTCAGAATCCCTTTTCAGGGGCTTATCCTCGACATATTCTTCATATTTCCCATCATATCTTCCAAATCTTTCTGTTAACGTTTCATGACATCTTTCTAAATAAGT
This sequence comes from Halocaridina rubra, assembly GCA_037179515.1. Taxonomy (NCBI): domain Eukaryota; kingdom Metazoa; phylum Arthropoda; class Malacostraca; order Decapoda; family Atyidae; genus Halocaridina; species Halocaridina rubra. The sequence goes on from JAXCGZ010009684.1 coordinate 75,121, forward strand.
GACAACAAGTTTCTCATCATCTTTGGCAAGTTCTGTTTGACACTGAACACAATCACGTTGAACCAATTTCCGAAGGCATTTTAATGCCTCAGGTTTAACCGACATATTGAGAAAATAAATAGAACATAAGAAAACAACAAGCAAATAGTTGATGCAATTTTATCATCAAAGACTCTGCAATCTTCTTTATGCATCCACAATGCAACAAACAATCACTCTGTAAAGAGTATCAAAAGACAATCTTCCAAAATTTCAAGACAATAACACAGTTATATAATTCCGTCAATTATGACGCCAATCCATAAAGTGTAAAACACACTGTTCATCAATTAAACGACACTGTTAAGTCAGCAACAGTAAATGGAAAGTGTAATGTAAACCACACTGTTCCTCCAGTAAACAACACTGTGCACCTAGCAGTAGGTGGGTCACTACCTCCTGTTTATTTACGTAAACAAAGGAATCAATACGACATTCTAGACATCGTTAAATGGGAAATATGTAAACACACAAATCCCTAAAAACCACTGTTCACCCAGCCGAAATTGGGCACTAATTTCCGATTTACTTAATGGACACTCAACTACGAAACTATATTTCGTTTCCACAGAGAGAGAAAAATTTTTCCCACGCGGGAAAAAGATACTCTTATTTATTTTAACAACTACTTAAATTTCAAAGTTATAGTCTCAATATTCATGCAAATACATGCAATGCTTCTTTTTTTTCGCTGAAATATGGACGATTTTAACCGTAGAGTTTTACACTAACTTCTTACAAGGTGGGAGTTCATCTAAAATATACACTATTTTCACCTTTACCACACTAATTCTCATCCGGTTCGAAGGACCAAAAGCTGTGGAGGATTTCGTACGTGTTGTTACCCTTCGATCTTATAACCCCCTAAATTCGGAAATCCTGACACGGCTTCAGTAGAGGCCTACAAACTATCTCAAAATTAAATCCTCTACCAATGAAATATAGTTAATATTACATGCATAGACATACATGCAAATATTTTATAAGGGGGTTTATGAACTGCTGATATGTTTCCTCACCTTAAATTATAACTTCCTCATAAAGAATAATAAATTTTCTAACATACATTCTACCTACGAGTGTTCTATTAAATAATCTCATTCTGTTCCTCACACGTAGTTATATACATTGTTAGTAATAAGTTAAATCTGTACTCATGTATTCGGAAAACCCAAATTCGTCAGCAATCACGGGACTCCGAATCAAACTGGAATATCTTCTGATCCAAGGATCTCTACCATGATCTGCTACTTGAGTGTCTCATAGCATACAACTAATTACTCATTATTAAACGTATATGCACCGTCAATAATCACGGTAGCAAATATATTTCGTAATTCTCAGCTACAACCGATTTTACACATCCTAAACATGAGTGTCTCGTAGCATCTCACGAGGACAACTAACTTTTTGTAAGAAAGTCTCACAAAACTCCCCTCGTTTGTAGGGGTCCTTGGTACAAGGACTAACTTGAGTTGTGACTTGCTTACAATGGTTCTTTGTTCAAACAGGCGATGCAATAAGCGTTATCAAGGAGGTGAAAGGTTAATGGCTAAAATCCATTAGCTTCCCTTCTCCAAGTCTTCTACAGCCAGCCTCCATAATAAACTACACATTATACATACGAATATACGTGTATGCATGATAGAAATGAATAGGTACACATACTAAGTCTAAAAGTATACATACATGCAGTTACTTTACAATAAACGAAACTATATGCAAAACAACACTTACATAATGTAGGTAGAAATAAACTGTCTTGAAATATATTGAAGACAATTATTATTATTATTATTGTTATTAAAGGCTTATCATTGTTTGTACGTCTCTTGGTTTATTTACTTTCATAACTGTGTACAGTTCAGCTGAGAGAAAAAGAAAACTTATACGATTCGTTCAAAGAAAACGTATATCGTACTGTACATGGGAAACTTAAATGAAATATGTATATTCTCTACATGCTATGTCCCTGACGATATTATATCAAAAGTTTGTTTGCTGCTTGTTCATAACGCTTGTTTTTAATCTTCATAATATCACATTCATATAAATTTACGCTTGCACGCTTTTATTATTAAAGTAAAGGGTGGTTTGTTAACAGTGCAGGGAGGGTTTATACAGTAAAGGTGAAAATAAATGTAAAATACCTATAATAAATATGAGAGAGGAAATGAAAGATGACGACAATAAATGGGGAAAGACGTTGACAGAGAGAGAGAGAGAGAGAGAGAGAGAGAGAGAGAGAGAGAGAGAGAGAGAGAGAGAGAGAGAGAGAGAGAGAGAGAGAGACATCTTTAATTAGCTCTTGTTCATTTAACCAAAACTACATTATTTATTGTAAAAATAATGGTTTAATGACAAATTCGTAATAATAATAATAGTAATACTAATAATAATAATAATAATGCTAATAATAATAATAATAATAATAATAATAATAATAATAATAATAATAATAATAATCATAATAATCTTCACAATCATAATCAAAGGAAAATTATTGTTGCCAATAATAATAATAATAATACTAATAAGATCTAATTAGAATTTTTGGAATAGACATCATGAAACTAATGCAGAGGTATATTAAAACCCAGCAGAGAATTGGATATTCATTACACATCTTTTATAATCCCTTCACATCTGACAGGTCATTACTCTCTCCATCTTTGTTTCTCTTTACTTTATGTATTCCTCATGCCCAGGTCCAATAAAGGCTGTTTTATTTTATTATTTTTTTGGCCCGTCCTGGTGTCACAATCTTTAATTTTTTTTTTTATGGTGCTCATACTTCTTGGTTTTTCACCTATCGCGGCCGGGCCCGGAACTGACCCCCACAATAAATGAGGGAGCACTGTATTGCTTCCTAACATTACAACAAATCAGAAGTGAGCAGTGGAATATACACTGTAATGTCTTCCAGAATTTTCTTACTTGCCACAATATTACATAGAGATGGTAAGCTACTGATTATGATTCAGCCATGGTCACCCCCCCTTTTTTTTTTGTCTCTACTCATAACAGTAGGATGCATTATCACATTGAAACAGTTATCGTTCATGTTAGTTTTAATATTATAGGTCTTATTTTGCTCTTTTGATAATGGATGTTGGCAGTTCTCAGTGGTACTGGCTATAGCTCTTTGTTTTTGTATATGAAAAAAAAAAACACTTTTCACTATCCTCCCTCCCTTGCTCAAAAACGCAAAAGTAGTGTCATTTTAGTATTTTATATTATTGTTATTACCCCAGTGGGAGGGAAGAAAATTCTGCCCATGTATTCTCCCTGTGTCTTACCATACGATGAAAAAAAAAAATCATTTTTAATATTCCTGGTGCCACAGAGAAAACATTCTAACTTATTATACCTTGCAAATTATCAAACATTCTACTCAAATTCCTGATGGACATGAACATACAGCCAACACTCTTAACCTATATCTTACTTCTAATCCTTCACACTACTCTTATTCTGTGCTCTCCCCTCTTGGTAATTCTGACCACTCAGTGATCTCAGTCTCTTCCATTTTCGCTCCCCGTCCATCAATTCCTCCTACTCAGCGCTTCCTTTGGCACTTTGAGCGCACCCAACGTGAAGATTTGCTTAACTCCCTCTTTGAAGTCCCATGGGACGACTGTTGCTTTCAGTCCTGCAACCCTGGTCAGGTAGCCGTAAAAGTTGCCAAGATCATAACCTCGGGAATGGAGGCGTACATCGCTCCCTCTATGAAAAATTTTCTCCCCCTAATCCTTGGTTTGACCATGCCTGCTCCATGGCTATTTAAGCCAGGGATCGGGCACACTGGCTATAACAAGTCTCTCCTTCTGAATTAACTTGCTCTGCTTTTATTGTAGCAAAGAATCGCCGTACTGCTCAGATTCGAAGGTTTAAGGCTTCCTTGATAAGAAGGAAAGTCGATGACCTTTACTCCTCTCCGACTGACAAATGTTTCTAGTCCTTAGCCAAAAACTTCTGCAGCTCGAGCTTTCCCTCTCATTCTTTCTTATAATTCTATAGCTTGCTCTCCCACTGACAAAGCCTCTCTCTTTCGCTCATATTTTTCTGCAAACTCTTCTATAAACGATGCTGGTGCACCTGTCCCTCAATCTTAACTCCGATCTAACCATATGCCCTCCTTAGGCTTTCTTCACATAAAGTTCATAAGGTTCTTCGCTCACTAAAGACAAACAAGGCATCTGGTCCCAATGGTATTCCTGCAAGGTTTCTTATGGAGTTTGCAGATGAACTGGCTCCCATGCTCTGGCATCTTTTTCGCCTCATTTTCTCACCCAGTATGTATCTTTCATCTAGGAAGCATGCTCTAGTGCAACCTGTTCCTAAGAAAGGTGACCGCTCTATTCCTTCAAACTATCGACCAATTACCTACACCTCTTCCATCGCTAGAGTTTTTGAAAATTTGCTCAGTGCTCACTCATTGAAACGTCTTGCATGTAGCTCAGATATCTCTGATCACCAGAACGTCTTCCACAAGGCAAGATCCACTAGTGACCTCCTGTCCTATCTTACTCATTTATGGTCATCTTCTCTGAGGACCTATGAGGATTCTCTGTCGTCGCCCTTGATATCTCTAAGGCTTTGATAGAGTTTTGCACAAAGCTCTGATGGCCAAACTCCCTGCCTATATCTTTACTCATTCTCTCTGTTCTCTGATTACCAATTTTCTTTCTGACCATTTTATATCTGGTTGTTGACGGTGCAACATCTAGCCCATTCCCTGTTACTAGTTTTGTTTCACAGGGCTCTGTTCCTTAACTTCATCAATGATCTTCTGCAATCCCAATCTTCCTCTCTTCTTCACGCTTTTGCCGGCGATTCTACCCTTCATTTTTCCTCTGCCTTTTCTTCACAATCTTCATCTGCTATTCATAAGCAGTCTCGTATTACTCTTTCTTCTACTCTAAGTTCCAATTTGCAGAGGGTATCAGAGTGGGGGTCCCAAAATTTAGTTAAATTTAATGCCTCCAAGGCACAACTTTTGGCTATCTTTTTATCTTCTCTTCCAGATAGCCCTCTTGTCTACGAAACTAACGAAATGTACCCTCGTAATTTTATCAACATATTAGAAATCCATATGGCCTCTAACTTGTCTTGGAGGAATCACATAATCCAAATATCTAAATTTGCATCCAAAAATTGAGGGGTCTGTTTTGTTTTCGTCATTACTTTTCCTCTACAGCTACTTAAAATCTATAAAGGTCTTATCCATTTCTGCTTAGAATACTGCTTGCACATTTGGGGTGCTTCTCCTTATACAGTACATATCTCCTTGATAGGGTTGAATCTAAGGCAGTCAGACTCATTAATGACCCTTCTCTTTTACTTCTAATCAAGATTCTCTTTCTCTTCGCCCCAAGGTATGATCCCTTTCTCATTTCTATCTCTACTACTGCCATATTTTCTTTGATGAGTTTGGGAGTTGCATCCCTCCCCCACTGCCGAGGTCACATAATCTTTCGCCAAGTGACCTCGTCTCACAGGTACTGTGTAGGGATCTGCAGTTCGCAGATTGGTTGGTGCAGCGACTGCTTCTCCCCATCTACCTCCAGACTCTGGAACTCTCTTCCTCTTCCTTTCTTTCCTAATTCTTATAACCTGCCTTCCTTCTAAAAGCAAATATATCGTCATCTCAGGGCCTAATCCTGCCATATCTCTAGGTCCTCAGTACTATTTTTTCAGTCTGTTCTTTTCCTTTGTGTATCATTACTTCATCTCTGCCTTGTCTTTAACCTTTCTTTTACCTTCATCTTAATGTTTTCTTTAGGCCTGGCCTTTATTGATGAGGGCAGTTTTCTTGGCTGTCCTGGTGTCACACTCATTAAAAAAAAAGAAATGTAGCTTTTCCGTATGAAACTAGGGCAGAGAAATTATTCCACCCTTGTTTTCCTTTCATGCCTTATGAAGAAGCTAAGAGTGAAGTCTCTAATGATGAAGAAGAGATTATTAACACTTATGTTCCTCGCACATTTAAAGAAATATCTGAAGTGATAAGGGAGCATTTAGGAGGCTGGCAGTCCCTTCTTCCCTAAATTGTCTTTTCTTAACTCACAATTCACCCCAACTTAGAGGAATGAGAATAGACTAGCTATACTAATACCCTGCTGTTGCAGTTATTTTGCTACATTGCTACTCCACCAGGCTCATTGGGATAATGTATATAATTTGAAGAAATAATAATAGCAAGATGAGAATATTTTTCATTCATTACAAATCAAGCTCAATATCAAGCTGTTTCACATTTGTAAGTACACTTTTAGTAGTGTACTCAGTGAACTTGCAGACTTGAGCTAAATGTCCACAAGAGTGATACAACCACTCTTTCTCTTTTGTCTCAAACTGGCTCTCCTGATGAAAATAAGTACAAGACACCTTTGGAAGGTGAATTAAAATCCTCCTTGGTAGAAACAGTTGATACATGCACTTATCATAAAAGCTAGTTTACTTATACTGTAGTCTTTTTCATCTACCTTCTCCATGTCATTACTTACATTTAATTTACACAGTTAGCTAGATTAGTTTTACTTATGTATCGTAAACAATAATTAGCATTGGTATAAAAATCGCTATTGACATATTAATATGGGAAGAGAAAAATTCCCACACCTATGAACTGTGTCTTATCTATCATTCAGGTATTTAAACTTAGCTTGTTGGTCAAACTGGAGAGATCGTCAGAGAGCCAAAACTATGTCCTGCAGTCCATCATGTTCTGATTTGAACTGCAAGTTAAGACTGTATATACCTAAATACAGTATAAATAAGATATTGTACCTAAGTGTGGATGTTTTTATTTTTTGCCCATTTTGCAGGTTGCTTAGTCTCCTTGGTATGTTTTATTATTATTATTATTACTTTTTTATTCTTATTATTACTATTATTATTATTATTATTATTATTATTATTATTATTATTATTATTATTATTATTATTATTATTATTAATTATATTATTACAGGGGGTCCCCACTTTACAATAGGATTTCGTTCCTGACAGTTGATTTAAGTCGGAACACACCCATAATTCGAGTATAGGTCCCCACCAATGTTAAAAATAAATACTCTTAAACATAGAAAAATAATTTAAGTTCTTATTCTAATACATAAAAATAGTTAAAGTACACCATACAGTATTTGCTTACCTTTACTACTGTAGCTGGTTTGCATCTGGATGACTGGTATTTCAAAAAATTGCTTTAATAATAATTTAATAATTATTTATTTCTCTTTGATGTAACCTCAGAACGACTTAAAACGTGGACCCCCTGTATTACAGTATTAGTACAGTGTTCCCCTGGTTATTCGCGCTCCTTGGTTCGCATTCTCACTGTATCGCGGTTCCCCCCCCCCCCCCCCCCCCCTTTTTTTTTTTAAAGATTATTGTGACACCAGGATGGGCCAAAAAATGATAAAATAAAGCAGACTTTATCAGGTTGTAAAGAGAAACAGAGATGGAGAGTGTAATGACCTGTCAGATGTGAAGGGATTATAAAAGATGTGCAATGAATATCCAGCTCTCTGCTGGGTTTTAATATACCTCTGCATTACTTTCATGATGTCTATTCCAATAATTCTCCTTAGATCTTATTATTATTATTATTATTATTATTATTATTATTATTATTATTATTATTATTATTATTATTATTATTATTATTATTATCATTGGCAACAATAATTTTCCTTTGATGATGATTGTGGAGATTATTATCATCATCATCATTATTATTATTATTATTATTATTATTATTAAGGGCTCATCATTGTTTGTACATCTGTTGGTTAATTTACTTTTAATAACTGTGTAAAGTGCCCCTCCCTAGTTGGATGGGACAAAGAGAGTGTGGGGGGTTGGGTAGAATAGAATGGAGAGAGAGAGAGAGAGAGAGAGAGAGAGAGAGAGAGAGAGAGAGAGAGAGAGAGAGAGAGAGAGAGAGAGAGAGAGAGAGAGAGTGTCTTTAAGTAACTCTTGTTCATTCAACCAAAATTACATATTTATAGTAAAAATATTTGTTTAATTACGAATTCGTAGTAATAATGATGATAATAATAATAATAATAATAATAATAATAATAATAGTAATAATAATAATAATAATAATAATAATAATAATAATAATAATAATAATAATAATAATAATAATAATAATAACAATAATCTCCCCAATCATCATCAAAGGAAAATTATTGTTGCCAATAATAATAATAATAATAATAATAATAATAATAATAATAATAATAATAATAATAATAATAACAATAATAATAATAATAATAATAATAACAATAATAATAATAATAATAATAATAATAATAATAAGATTTAAGGAGAAGTTTTAGAATAGATATCATGAAGGTAATGCAGAGGTATAGTAAACCCAGCAGAGAGCTGGATATTCATTACACATCTTTTATAATCCCTTCACATCTGACAGGTCATTACACTCTCCATCTCTGTTTCTATTTACAGCCTGATAAAGGCCGTTTTATTTTATAATTTTTGGCCTGTCCTGGTGTCATACTCATCTTCAAAAAAAAAAAAAAAAAAAAAAAAAATTTTTTAAGGCTGATCCTACTTCGTGATTTTCCTGGTTCGCGCCATGTCCCGGAACCGAACTACCGCGATAAGGGAGGGAACACTGTATTATTATTATTATAGCACTGGCAAAGGCTTCATGTTGTTCACAATATACAGCGCACATAAGTGTGACTGTGAGTAAAAGTATACAAGAATTTTTATTTACATATAGATTTATGGCTTGTACCGTGGATAATCAAACCTGGGTCCTATAGTGTGTGTATCTTTATATTCAAAAATAATATGAACTAAACTTCTACTATGGACTCAGGATAGGGACCATCACACCCATGTGAAGTTTGATTGATGAATAAAATACAGTACTGTACAGTATAAATATGTACAGTATTTATATGAAAATTTTATAGTTACTATTCTCAGTGATGCCTACTAAGATATATTCATGATCTCGTGTTTAAGCACATCAAACTGTTAACCTCTCTTCAATTAGTACCTTTAAATAGGGAATTATTCAGATACATAAATGCATATTTTAATCCATTTTTTGGTGTTCTCTTGTTTGTTTCTTGTCTTTTTCTTCGGTGGAGGTGTAGCTAAGTCAATTTTGATTCGCTCTTAAGAAAAAAATATAAAAGTGATAGATCCTGCTGCACACTCACATTAGTGATTCGTTATACAGACTCCATGGGAGATGGAATATATGCTGACCTTATCATCACCATTACCAAGCCTACTAACAACATTATATCTCTTGGGAGTGAAGAAAATTTTCTTGATTTATACTTCCAATTGTAGATAAGATATTTTTACAATAATATGTATTCTATCAACTTTTTTGTATGTCCAGCTGCGCATGTAATGTCTTTTACTAAGACCTGTATTAAGTTAAATTTAGAAATGTACTATTAATCTGCCTATTTAAGTGATATTGCTATGTACAGTGATTTCATTATTTTATTCACATACTTGTTTCATTGTTTCACTCATATAATAGATATGTGTTTGTGTTTTTCCTTGACCTTAAAGTAAAATATGCAATTAGAATTTGTAGTTTTCATTTAATACAAACACAATGATGAAGAAATTGAAAAGAACATGAAAAGCAAACAATAGTGGAAAGTACACAGTAAGAGATAATATCACCTATGCCGGTCCTCTCACTTTCAGCTACGTTTATTAAATGTACACAGTTGATTTTACCCCATGGAAGTTGGCTTTCAAAGGTATGCTGTTTAAAGGATATGCCTCATGAAAAAAAAAAATATCTAGAAATTTCATTTAATTATTTTTTTCTTATGATTGTGAAACCAGGATGGGCCAAAAAATAAATAAAACTGCCTTCATTGGCGTTGGTATGAAGAAAATATATAGTAAAGAGAAACAGAGATGGGAAGGGTTGTGACTTGACAGATGGTAAGAAATAAGAAGAGTTGTGCAATGAATATCCAGGAATATTCGGTGTTTTTTTTTTTTTTATGATTGTGACACCAGGACGGGCCAAAAAAATTATAAAATAAAACAGCCCTCATCGGGCCTGGGCACGAAGAATACATAAAGTAAAGAGAAACAGAGATGGAGAGTGTAATGACTTGTCAGATGTGAAGGGATAATAAAAGATGTGTGATGAATATCCAAGAATATTCAGTGTAGCTGTAGGCATAGTAATGTAGATATAAAAAATGAACTGTTACTGAATGAAAACGTAACATCAAACTGTCCTGGACAGTCCTATTTAAGTTCAAAAGACCCTTCAGTTATGGTATCACACTGGGTGGCTGGTGCTTACACTGTTGTCTCAATGGGGAACATTGGTGACGTGTTGCACAAAGAAATGAATTGAAATCCAGTATGATAAATAAACAAAATTACTCAAGGTTCTTGCTTACTTCTTAATAGCCGGGGCCAGTTGGCTTATAATCCCACATGGGTGCCTTGACTCATTAAAGAGGTTAGTCATTACAGAGAGAAGTATTGTAAAGAAGATAATTATTAGAGATATCACTCTTTGGGCCATCGCAACCTTGACCTCAGAAATGTATTACTCCTTTCATAGAGTGTTTTGAGTACACCCTCAAAGCTTTCCCTTGGTGAAATAATGCTCTCTATCTTATTTTGTTAACAGCTCTACTTAGTATTACATTAAACCCTTAACTTAATGGACTATCAGAGGGGGATATCGGTCTGGTAAAGTCGATTGTCATTTGTTTCCTGCTGGGGGTCTTTAATAGCAACAGTTATATTAATAAAAGAAGAGCAATTATGCTTTTAATCAAGCACTGTATCAAGATTAATATTTAATGTGACAATATGGAATACCTGAACCCTGCAAAGAAAATATATTCAACATTTTCATATTGTGATTGTATGTATGTTAGAGAGAGAGAGATTCACTTATCCTTAAGTATACCCTATTAATGGTTTTCTATAATACGTTTTTTATAGAAAAAATGACCGGGGGTCCTTGGTTAATGATGTCCTCCACTTATGATGTTTTATAGATACGTTACGTCTCCCATAAAAATAACTTTATTGACCTATATGATTTGTGTCTTAAATACTTACTTCGCGCACTGAATAGTTTGTTGAGCCTGGTGGAAGAATATGTTGTCACAATATTATTGTGTGCGTATATATCTAGCTAATATTATTTATTTGTTTATAAAGTTGGTCATGTTAAGGACCAAGTTTGAAATTATTTTCAAAATTGCCGAATACTCGTACATACAGGAGGTCCCCATTTTACGAGGTCCCTTAGTTACAATGTTCCACCGTTATGACAAAGGTCCATAAATTATTAATACAGTGGACCCTCGCCCTACGAATTCAATTCGTTCTTAAACTCTGTTCGTGGGGTGAGACAATTTTTCCCATTGAAATGCATGTCATTTTCAATTAATCCATTCCTCATCACCATAAATATACATTTTAATAATTTGTTAAAGGGTATAAAAATGAAAAACACTGTATTTCACCTGTAAAAGGAAAATTACATTAATAATTGAAAGGAATTCTACTCTTATAAATTAAAACATGGTACAGTACAGTATTTACCTTTGTGGATGATTGTTGCTGGCGCATGTGGATGGTGGTGGAGGAGGAGGAGGAGGACTACTTTTCTGAAGGAGGGTCCCCTTCCATAAAAACGTTAGGGAACTCCTCAGATGCAGGCAGTATTTCTGGAGTTTTCTTTCTTGTTCTCTTTTGGAAGGCAATTCTCTAGCTAGTGCCACAAGAAAACAATCTAGAGAAATTTGTCTTTTTCTTTGCTAGTATATTTTTCTGAAATACCACTTCGCATTGTCATTTACCATGTTCACTACTCTTTTGCCCACAGTTTTGTCTGGGTAATGATCTTCAATAAAAGCCTGCACCTCACTCCATTTGCTAAAAATACCTTTAAATTTTTCACTGGACAACTTTACCTCTCATTCCCCTCCTCCAATGACAGCTCCTCTTGGAGAGTTTTCACCTGCTCACGTTGCAACTCAATCAATTCTTCGGTGGTGAGTTCTTCTTTGTGGTCCTCCACCAGCTCCTCCACATCCTTCTCATTGACCTCTAAGCACAATCTTTTGCCTATAGCCACAGTTTCACTCACAATATTTATAGCTAGCTCCTGCTTGAAGCTCTCGAAGTCTCCATCAGTCACACAAGCTGGTCAAAGTTTCAATCAGACAGAGTTCAGCGTGTGATATGAGGCCTCCTTCCATGCTTTGTAAATGAGGTCAGTGCAGTGTAGGGTATAAAGTGGTCTTTCCAGAAATCACGAAGGGTCAAATCCGTGTCATTAGTGACCTGGAAACACCTGGCAAACAGACCCTTCGTATGCAGATTCTTAAAATTAGAAATTACCTGCTGGTCCATGGATTGGAGAAGAGGAGTGGTGTTGGGAGGAAGAAATTTGACTTTTATGAAGTTATGTTGTAGAGCAAGGTCTTCTTCCACACTTGGAGGATGGGCAGGAGCATTATCCATTATGAGGAGACACTTAGGGGGCAAACCTTTTTCCTCAAGATATTTCTTTACAGCTGGTACAAATACTTCAATCAATCACTCTAAGAATAAAATACGCGTGACCAAAGCCTTTGTACTTGACCTCCACATTACCAGAAGGCAAACCTTCAACACGTTTTTGCGTTTAAAAACACACGTATTTTCAGAGTGGTAAACTAAAAGAGGCTTCATCTTACAGTCCCAACTAGCATTAGCGCATAATAAAAGAGTAAGCCTGTCTTTCATTGGTTTGTGGCCAGGCAGTGACTTCTCTTGGGTTATATATGTATTTTTAGGCATTTTCTTCCTAAAGAGCCCTGTTTCATCACAATAATAAACTTATTGCAGGATGTAACCTTCACTCTCGATAAATTTGGCTAATTCCTGCATGTACGCATCTGCTACCTTTTGGTCGGAACTAGCCACCTCTCCATGCCTAATAACTCTATGAATCCCCGTTCGTCGACAAAATATTTCCAACCAGCCTCTGCTGGCTTTAAATTTGTCAATTTTAGCACCATTAGAACACGATCTCCTACCTGCTGTTTTTCATTTATCCAAACCAAAAATAACTTTTCTACCTCTTCTATAAACTGAGTAATATTTTTCAATAAGATAGTCACTCCTTTAGCCATGTCAGCTGCCTTATAGATGTCTTTATTCTTTAAAATAGTACAGATGGTCGATTTCGCCATGTTATACCGGGTGGCTATTTCAGAAACACGAACACCATATTCATGCTTAGAAATTATTTCTTTGTTCGTTTCCGCTGTTATGCGTCTAGAGTGTTTGACGCCACTGTTACTAACGTACTTCACTTTCTTAGGAGACTTAATGAGGGCTAGCTTAATGTAAAGGCAAAAAAAAATGGAAAAGTACAAAGAAAGGACAACGAACAGAGCACGAACGAACTACACAGCGCGGGTACCAATGCAGAACTGAGAGCAACTACGTGGTCGCCCGGGCGAGCGGGAATGTAGTCGCCTGCCCGGATGTGCATGTGTATATGTGTTCGGGAGGTGAGCGTTTATTCGGCGGCCGAATCAAGACTTGTTTGTAAATTGCGTTCGATGGGTGAGGCACTACTGTAAATCAATTTTTCTACCTATCTCTAGTATGGTAAATTCATACTTTGTGCTTTGAACATTTTGTCAGTGTGATGGATAGATACACAGCTAGCAGAACTTTTGTATTCATATATATAAAGTTAAGGGCATTATTTATTATTTTGTGTACACCTAGTTCTCAGAATAACGCCTAGATAGGTTCTCAGAAGTGTCGGGTAAATGGAAAATCGCTTGAAAAAACGAGTCATTTTCCATAGGAAACAATGATAAAGGGCATAGATACGTCCCAAACCTAACGTAGACACACCATGACAAAGATATAAGATAAGTAAAAAACATATTTTATTACTACATAGCAAAGCAGAAAGCCCTGTATCAATTTTTAAGAGTATACAAAAGATATTCATATTCACTTTACAGCTAGAAATTAACATACTGTACTGTACTCTATTATGCAGTGGGCAACAGTCATACAGTACACTGGAACATGCATGGTGGCCGTGAGCAAGTAACTTATGCGGTAGAAGAGAGGAGAATGCAGGAGAACGAACCTCTATCTGCAAATGTAAACAAAGATAAAATAAAAATTATAAATAACCAAAGCAAGACTAAAAAACGAAAAAAAAATTAATTATGCAATGCCTAAATCTACCATATGACAGATTAAAGAAACTTAATCTACATTCTCTAGAGAGGCGCAGAGTTAGGGGGGATATGATTGAAGTGTATAAATGGCTTAAAGGGATTAACAAGGGTGATATTAATAAAGTTTTAAACATTCATGATCAAACCAGAACTCATAATGGGTAAAGTTTATAAGCTTGATAAATTTAGGTTCAGAAGGGAAATTGGTGAAAATTGGTTTGTTAATACCGTAGAGTAGCTGATGCATGGAACAGGATTCTTAGTAGGATAATAAATGCCATTACAGTAATCCCACGCTGGATCGCGTTTCTTGGTTCGCGTTTTCACTGTACCACGGTTTGTTTTTTGGCAAATTATTATTTTTTTTTTGGGTATATACAAAAATATTAAAAAAATAAAAATTCTCAGTATTTAAATTTTTTTTATTGAAAAAATACATATTTCATTATCTAATTGATAAAAAAATTTATTACCCAGCCTACGAATAATAAAACAGTATAAAATAGTAAAAAACATAAATTTAGATATACGTACGTACAGTATAACTCACAGTATTGCATCATGCGAAATAGTGTCCAATAGCATACAATGTATTGGGGTCGCAGCTACGTGAGCTAGCATATATATTTATATTTCCAGTAGTTTCGTGATTTTATTGATAAAAAAACGTACTTCTTAGCCTAAGAATAATAAAACAGTAAAAAATAGTAAAAAACATAAATACTAACAGTATTGCAACATGTAAAATACGATACCGCTATCAGCGTTTCGGACAAAGGCTGGTTCAGTCTAACTCACGTGTGCGCCGTTCACGTTGTGCTTATTAAACGTTTTGCTTGTGTCCGATAGCGTACACTGTATTGGGGTCGCAGCTACGTGAGCTAGCATATATATTTATATTTCCAGTAGTTTCATGATTTTATTGATAAAAAAACGTATTTCTTAGCCTAAGAATAATAAAACCGTAAAAAATAGTAAAAAACATAAATACTAACAGTATTGCAACATGTAAAATACGATACCGCCATCAGCGTTTTGGACAAAGGCTTCCACCATCTTCCATTGTCTCGCCTCACTCGTGTGCGCCGTTCACGTTGTGCTTATTATTATTAATACGTTTTGCTTGTGATTTTTTTACTCTCATATTTTAACCTTTGCAATGCCTCCCAAGCATCCTTCATCTTCTAAGGCTTCTTGTAGTGAGCCTAAGCGGCAAAGGAAAATGTTAACCATAACAGATAAGGTAAGTTTACCTATCACGTACATATAAATTTACGTTGCATGCTGTTATTTATAATGTTAAGGGTGGTTTTTTAACAGTGCAGGGAGGGTTTATACAGTAAACATAAAAATAATTGTAAAATACCTATGTACATGAGTATGTCATATAAATTTACGCTTGCATGCTGTTATTTATTAAGTAAAATGTGGTTTGTTAACAGTACAGGGAGGGTTTATGCAGTTTATACGGTGTAAACGTAAAAATAAATTAAAATATCTATGTACATATAGGCTGATCCTACTTCGCGATTTTCCTGTCTCGCGCCGGGTCCCGGAACCGAACCTCCGTGATAATGGGGGGATCACTGTATATATATATATATATATATATATATATATATATATATATATATATATATATATATATATATATATATATATATATATATATATATATATATATATATATATATATATATATATATATATATATATATATATATATATATACAGTGTTGCCTCACTTATCGCGGTAGTTCGGTTCCGGGACCCGGGGCGAACCAGGAAATCCGCGAAGTAGGATCAGCCTACATGTACATAGATATTTTAATATATTTTTACGTTTACACTGTATAAACTGTCCCTGTACTGTTAACATACCACCCTTTACTTCATAGATTACAGCATGCAAGCATAAATTTATATGAAAGTGATAGGAAATCTTACCGTGCATGTGATGATGACGTGACATACATACTCATTTACAATTATTTTTTCGTTTACGTACTGCATAAACCCTCCCTGCACTGTTAAAAAAACACCCTTAACATTATAGATAACAGCAAGCAACGTAAATTTTTATGAAAGTGATAGGAAAACTTACAGTGAATGTGATGATGACGTGACATACATACTCATTTACAATTATTTTTTCGTTTACGTACTGTATAAACCCTCCCTGCACTGTTAAAAAAACACCCTTTACATTATAAATAACAGCAAGCAACGTAAATTTTTATGAAAGTGATGGATAAAATTACGGTGAATGAGGTGATGATGACGTGACATACATACTCATTTACAATTATTTTTTCGTTTACGTACTGTACATACCCTCCCTGCACTGTTAAAAAACACCCTTTACATTATAAATAACAGCAAGCAATGTAAATTTTTATGAAAGTGATAGATATAATTACGGTGAATGAGGTGATGATGACGTGACATGCATATTCATATACAATTATTTTTTCGTTTACGCACTGTATAAACCCTCCCTGCACTGTTAAAAAAACACCCTTTACATTATAAATAACAGCAAGCAACGTAAATTTTTATGAAAGTGATAGATAAAATTACAGTGAATGAGGTGATAATGACGTGATATACATATCATTTACAATTATTTTTTCGTTTACGCACTGTATAAACCCTCCCCGCACTGTTAAAAAAACACCCTTTACATTATAAATAACAGCAAGCAACGTAAATTTTTATGAAAGTGATTGATAAAATTACGGTGAATGAGGTGATGATGACGTGACACACATACTCATTTACAATTATTTTTTCGTTTACGAACTGTATAAACCCTCCCTGCACTGTTAAAAAGCACCCTTTACATTATAAATAACAGCACGCAACGTAAATTTTTATGAAAGTGATAGATAAAATTACGATGAATGAGGTGATGATGACGTGACACACACTCATTTACAATTATTTTTTCGTTTACAAACTGTATAAACCCTCCCTGCACTGTTAAAAAATCACCCTTGACATTATAAATAACAGCAAGCAACGTAAATTTACATTTCCAATAAAAAAATGAAAATACTGAAAATTTTTTTTTTCAATATTTTAATATTTTTGAATATACCCATAAAATAAAATAATAATTTATCCAAAAAAAAAACCGCGATAGAGTGAGAACGCGAACCAAGAAACGCGAATAACCGGGGTAACACTGCGTATATATATATATATATATATATATATATATATATATATATATATATATATATATATATATATATATATATATATATATATATATATATATATATATATATATATATATACAGTGATCCTTCGCTGGATCGCGTTTCTTGGCTCGTGTTTTCACTGTACCACGTTTTTTTTTTAGCAAATTATTATTTTTTGGGGGGGGTATATGCAAAACTATTAAAATATAAAAAAAATAAAAATTCTCTGTATTTTAATTTTTTTATTGAAAAAAACATATTACATTATCTAATTGATAAAGAAAATTTATTTCCCAGCCTATGAATAATAAAGCAGTAAAAAATAGTAAAGAACATTAATATAGATATACATACGTACAGTATAACTCACAGTATTGCATCATGTGATATAGTGTCTGATAGCGTACAATGTATTGGGGTCGCAGCTACGTGAGCTAGCATATATATTTATATTTCCAGTAGTTTCATGATTTTATTGATAAAAAACGTATTTCTTAGCCTAAGAATAATAAAACAGTAAAAATAGTAAAAAACATAAATACTAACAGTATTGCAACATGTAAAATACGATACCGCTATCAGCGTTTCGGACAAAGGCTGGTTCAGTCTAACTCACGTGTGCGCCGTTCACGTTGTGCTTATTAAACGTTTTGCTTGTGTCAGATAGCGTACAATATATTGGGGTCGCAGCTACGTGAGCTAGCATATATATTTATATTTCCAGTAGTTTCATGATTTTATTAATAAAAAAACGTATTTCTTAGCCTAAGAATAATAAAACAGTAAAAAATAGTAAAAAACATACTAACAGTATTGCAACATGTAAAATACAATACCGCTATCAGCGTTTCGGACAAAGGCTCGTTCAGTCTAACTCACGCAGTGCGCCGTTCACGTTGTGCTTATTAATACGTTTTGCTTGTGATTTTTTTACTCGCATTTTTTAACCTTTGCAATGCCTCCCAAGCATCCTTCTTCTAAGGCTTCTTGTAGTGAGCCTAAACGGCAAAGAAAATGTTAACCATAACAGATAAGGTAAGTTTACCTATCACGTACATATAAATTTACGTTGCATGCTGTTATTTATAAAGTAAAGGGAGGTTTTTTAACAGTGCAGGGAGGGTTTATACAGTAAACGTAAAAATAATTGTAAAATACCTATGTACATGAGTATGTCATATAAATTTACGCTTGCATGCTGTTATTTATTAAGTAAAGGGTGGTTTGTTAACAGTACAGGGAGGGTTTATACAATTTATACGGTGTAAACGTGAAAATAAATTAAAATATCTATGTACATATAGGCTGATCCTACTCAACGATTTTCCTGTCTCGCGCCGGGTCCCGGAACCGAACCCACGTGATAATAGAAGGAACACTGTATATATATATATATATATATATATATATATATATATATATATATATATATATATATATATATATATATATATATATATATATATATATATATAGTAATCCCTTGCTATATCGCGGTTCACCTATCGCGGATTCACTGTATCGCTGTTTTTTTTTTAGCAAGTTTTTTTTTTCTGGGTACAGTATATATGAACATATTAAAATTTTAAGAAATAAAAATATTCAGTATTTTCATTATTTTATTGAAATTTTTTTTTTCCATTATTTTATTGATAAAAAAAATTTATTTCCCAGCCTAAAAATAATAAAACAGTAAGAAATAGTAAAAAAACATAAATTTGAACTTGTAACTCTGCACCATAGAAAGTACGAGACCGGTATCAGCGTTTCGGAAAACGCAAAGGGTCGCACCTTCGTGACGTAGCATATATTAAAATTTCCAGTAGTTTCATGATTTTATTGATCAAAAAACGTATTTCTTAGCCTAAGAATAATAAAACATTAAAAAATAGTAAAAAACATTAATACTAACAGTATTGCACCATGTAATATACGTTACCGGTATCAGCGTTTCGGAAAACGAAAAGGGTCACACCTACGTGAGCTAGTACATATTGAAACATTCATTATTTTATTGATAAAACAAGTATTTCCTAGCCTAAGAATAAAAAAAACAGTAAAAATTAGTAATAAACATAAATTTAATCATATAACTCACAGTATTGCACCATGTGAAATACTGTCCGATAGCGCACAATTTACAGGATATATATATATATATATATATATATATATATATATATATATATATATATATATATATATATATATATATATATATATATATATATATATATATATATATATATATATATATATATATATATATATCATACAGTGTTACCCCCCTTCTCGCGGTAGTTTGGTTCCGGGACCCGGCGTGAACCAGAAATACCGCGGAGTAGGATCAGCCTATATGTACATAGATATTTTAATGTATTTTTGCGTTTACACTGTATAAACCTTCCCTGTACTGTTAAAAAAACACCCTTTACATTTTAAATAATAGCAAGCAACGTAATTTTTTATGAAAGTGATAGGAAAACTTACTGTGAATGAGGTGATGATGACTTGAAATACATATACAATAAATTTTACGTTTATGTAAAATAGCGACCGACATCCACAAACCTTTTTCCTTCTTTCAACATATCTAAGAGTTTCACTTTGTCTACAATGGTTAACATTTTCCTTTGCCGCTTAGGCTCACTACAAGAAGCCTTAGAAGATGAAGGATGCTTGGGAGGCATTGCAAAGGTTAAAATATGCGAGTAAAAAAATCACAAGCAAAACATATTAATAATAATAAGCACAACGTGAATGGCGCACACGAGTGAGGCGAGACAATGGAAGATGGTGGAAGCCTTTGTCCGAAACGCTGATAGTGGTATCGTTTTTACATGTTGCAATACTGTTAGTATTTATGTTTTTTACTATTTTTTACTGTTTTATTATTCTTAGGCTAAGAAATACGTTTTATTTATCAATAAAATCATGAAACTACTGGAAATATAAATATATATGCTAGCTCATGTAGCTGCGACCCCAATACATTGTACGCTATCGAACACAAGCTATATGTTTAATAAGCACAACGTGATCGGCGCATACGTGAGTTAGACTGAACGAATCTTTGTCCGGAACGCTGATAGCGGTATCGTATTTTACATGTTGCAATACTGTTAGTATTTATGTTTTTCACTATTTTTTACTGTTTTATTATTCTTAGGCTAATAAATACGTTTTTTTATCAATAAAATCATGAAGCTACTGGAAATATAAATATATATGCTAGCTCACGTAGCCGCGACCCCAATACATTGTACGCTATCGAACACACTTTCGCATGATGCAATACTGTGAGTTATACTGTACATATGTATATCATTCAGTTATTAGTACAATGTATATTAATTTAAAATTCATTTACTTATTTGATGGTTGTACAAAATCTAGTGTATTTATTCATTGTAATTTGGATCAAATATTCCTTTTGTAAAGATTATGCTGTAATTTTGAAAAGAGGTGGTCAATAAATGTATCTATCTATCTATCTAAATTTATGTTTTTTACTATTTTTTACTGTTTTATTATTCGTAGGCTGGGAAATAATTTTTTTTAATTAATTGGATAATGAAATATGTTTTTTCAATAAAAAAAACGAAAATACTGAAAATTTTTATTCTTTTAATATTTTATTATTTTTGCATATACCCATAAAATAAAATAATAATTTATGAAAAAAAAAAACGCGCTACAGTGAGAACGCGAACCAAGAAACGCGAATAACCGGGGGAACACTGTATATATATATATATATATATATATATATATATATATATTATATATACACCTTGTTCTCAAAATAACGCCTAGATAGGTTCTCAGAGGTGTCGTGTAAATGGAAAATCGCGTGAAAAAACGAGTTATTTTCCATAGGAAACAATGATAAAGGGCATAGATGCGTTCCAAACCTTACATAGACACACCATGCCAAAGATATAAGATGAAGTAAAAAAAATATTTTATTACTACATAGCAAAGCAGAAAGCCCTGTATCTATTTTTAAGAGTATGCAAAAGATATTCATATTCACTTTACAGCTAGAAATTTACATACACTACTATACTTTACTCTATTATGCAGTGGGCAACAGTTATACAGTACACTGGGACATGCATGGTGGCAGTGAGCAAGTAACTTATGTGGTAGAAGAGGAGGAGGATGCAGGAGAACGAGCCTCTATCTGCAAATGTATATAAAGATAAAATAAGAATTATAAATAACCAAAGCAAGACTAAAAAACGAAAAAAAAAACTAATTATGCAATGCCTAAATCTACCATATGACAAATTAAAAAAACTTAATCTACATTCTCTAGAGAGGCACAGAGTTAAGGGGGGATATGATTGAGGTGTATAAATGGTTTAAAGGGATTAACAAGGGTGATATTAATAAAGTTTTAAAAATTCATGATCAAACCAGAACTCGTAATGGGTAATGGATTTAATCTTGATAAATTTAGGTTCAGAAGGGAAATTGGTGAAAATTGGCATGGTAATACCGTAGAGTATTCCTAGTAGGATAATAAATGACAATACCTTAGACACCTTCAAATGTAGATTAGATAGACATATGACAGAGGTAGGGTGGGTATGAATAGATTAGTGTTTATTAGAAAAATCATAAAAAGAAAAATAGAATAAATAAGTAGAGTAGAATAGAATAGGTTAAACATGCTGAAAATATCATTCAAAAATGGAATTGCCTTGTGTGTGCCAGTAAACATGTTGCAGTGTCCCCTTTTCATATGATCTTAATATTTTCAGAACACGTGTTTTGCATCCTCCTTACATTTTCAAATTTGTATCTGGTTTCTGAATGACAAATTTGTTAATAAAATGTATCTAATTACACTCACTCTCTCTCTCTCTCTCTCTCTCTCTCTCTCTCTCTCTCTCTCTCTCTCTCTCTCTCTCTCTCTCTCTCTCTC